>SCHK01388160.1:0-13853 GCA_004124795.1 Poropuntius huangchuchieni | reverse complement strand
TTTGTGGAAACTGTGATACACTTTTTCAGGTTTCTTTGAGGAAAGTTCGAAAGCATTTATTTGAAACAGAAATCTTTTGTTACATTATAAATGTGTCTTTACTGTCACTTTTGATTAATTTAACGCATCCTTGCTGAATAAAAAATTGAACAGTATTTCACATCTACACTCTCTCATTGGTTTTTGACTCTGAGTACAAGTCTCTTTTTGTTTTCTTTTTAGGCTCTGGAGCTGATTCGGAAGTATGAATTTTCAACAGCCATATTTGCTCCTGGGTGGGTGTATGAGTGCCACGAAAAGGCAGATTTCCGCCAAAACCAGGACAAGTAAGCTCTTTAGAGCACTCCAATTGGACTGCTTATAGTTTGCTCACTGTTTTGTGATGGAAAGTGTTTGTAAGCGCGCACACACACACATACGCACAAGCAAAAGTCACCAATGTATTTTCTAACCACTCATTTCAGGTTTTGGAGTTTGCTGTCTGATTTTGTTTATATCCACCGGCCCTCGTCCAGTCTTCCATTCATCTCCTCATTCTGTCAGGGCTTTGGGAAGAGCATGTACTGGAGGGGACAGGTACGCTGCACTTTAATACCTGTGTGACTCATCCTGTTCAATTTGAACCATTCATCTTAAGTAGTATTTTTACATTATTTTTAGGCCTTGACCCTCAGAATCATTTAATGTGTTGAATATTCATGAAAACATGAGTGCTACAGTTCCAGTTCCAGCTACAGTTATAGATATTTGTAATGTATCAGTATCATTCTACATAGATATTTAACTGTTCATGCCTATTTTTACATTTAGGTTACCGTTTCCTTCATCCACCCATGAAGTAAAGTTTAAAACTTTTAAAAATGTAATGTTAAACGTCATTTCTAGTCTAAATGAATATCCATTCTCATGTTGTAATTCACAATGCCTAAATTCACTTGTGGCATTTAAGACAATCAATTTTAGTTTGTAGTGTTTTATTTTTCATTTATTTAGACAAACTAGTATTGAATATACTTATCGGCCATTTTCAAATACTGATGCATCCCTGGTAATTTCTTAGTTTTTTTGTATGGTGTAGGTGGAGATGAAGAGAAGCTGGTTTAATCTGCATGCTCAGGAGATCCAGCCTCTGTACCTTTTTGAGGACTTGAACAATGGCGGCTTGCTGAGAACCCGTGGCTGCTCGGAGGACGCTTGGATTGGAGGCAGCTCTCTGATGGTGGAGGGCATGATTCCATCTGGACTTTCTAAAGTCTGTGCAAGGTACTGGAGGTTTTGTTTTCACTGGAGTACAAAAAAAACTTCAACCAAACACCTTCTTTCTGCCCCTTTGTAGGATATTTTCTGTCCACATTCCCTTGGCCCCCAAGACATTTGTTTCTTTTGTCTACAAGCCACCAGTTGGGGTGAAGATATCCTTGGAGCTCAAAACGATAGATGGTCCTCTGTGCACATTCGATGGGACAGAGGAAATAGCAGGTGAGTGGTCTTTCAGGCCTTGTTCTTTAGATATCGGTGAGTCTCAGTCTGAAGCGGTCACATTTAAAAATGTGAATCTAATCTGCTGTGTGTTTAGCTAGCAGTGTCTTTCCAGAAGCATTAGCAGAGGATAACCAGTTGGTTGAGCAGTTTGCACGAAATTGTGGCCGTTGGACTTTGGATGGCTGGACTACCAGGTAAGAGTCTACAAAATGTAAAATTTTAAAGGTCTCTATAAGTGTAACTGAAAAATTTACGGATTTCAAGGTTGAAACCTGGCAATTCATGTTAACTTCAGCACAAACCCAGTTAATTTGATTAGTATGCCGTCATACAAATAGTGCAGAATCTTAAATATTTATGATTTTTTTTTTTTACTTTTCTCATTCCTGAATGCTAAGAGCAACAAATACATCTACGCAGTCGTGCAGCATGCCTGAAGTCAAACAGAATTAACTTATGCCAAAGAACAGTGCTGTTGTCTAGATCTGCATCGAGCAGTATGCAGAGTTGTTGCGCAGATGGTTTTTGGAGCTGTGTGCCCCTCCTGACTAGTGCATCTCACAGTTTAATTAGTATTTATAGCTGTTACCTTATTAAAACAGGCTGTGTGACAATGAGGAACAATTACCTCAAAAATGATTTCAGAATGCATGTTCGACTCTTTGCTATTGTTCACATGCCAATGATTATTCAGAGGCCTGCATGCCAAGTTTAAATATTTTTGGGCATACCAGACATATGCAATACCTTCTCTAATCAAACTCGATGTGGCTCTATGCATAGATGTTTCCTGTTGAAAATGATTGGCTGCTCATTGCGAGAAGTTTGTATTCGTGTTTCCCGAGAAGAAGGCGATGAAAATGTTTCCTTCAACTGCAGGATTGGAGAGATTATGGTGAGATACACATGTACATTGCAAATGTGTTTTGTATGAACATGAAAAATTAATTTACTAAGGACTACTTCTGACAGTGCTATTAAATTAGTGTTTTTAAAAATTGACACATAAGCAAGCGTTATATGACAGCAAAGATGATTAAAATGTAAAAATAGTGGAATAAGCTGCACTATTTAAGAATAATATAAATAATAATTATTGAAAGTATCAACTGATATCAGTAAATTAAATAAAAACTGGCCTTTAACCGATAGAGTACCAATACATTGACTTTCCTGTTTTGTTTAACAACTAAATTAACAAACATTAATATATTAATTGTAGTGCTGTCAAATGATTAATCGCAATTAATCACATCTTAAATAGTTTTTATAAATAAAAGTTAAATATATACAAAAAAGTTAAACATATACTGTATGTGCATGTATTTATATATACATAATAAATATACACAGCACACACACATATATTATGTAAACAAAAACTTATTCTGGATGCGATTAATCGTTTGACAGCACTAATCAAATGTGAATTTAGAAATTTCTTTAAAAATAAACAGTAAGTTGCATAATTGCCTTCCGGGTTGCCCTACATATTGGCATCATGACTGGGTAGAGGTCCAATAATTATTATTTTTTTGTCTGTGAAAGAAGTCCAAAATACAGTAAAAGAGCAATAATAAGAAATATTATTGCAATTTAAAATTAAATGTAAAATGTATAATTGTTTTAACTGTCACCTTTAAGCAATACATTATTTTTAATCTGCCCCCCTTATCGATGGTAGTGTACATATAAAGTTGGCAGCAGCTAAATGGTCTGCTTCTGTTTTTTTTCGCACAGCTGTTGGATGCAGAGAGTCTTCAAGCACCCCTGCAGTCTGTCGAAGGCATCTGCGTGAACGATGTGGTGTGGCACACGGGTGCTTTGGAGGGAGACGGACACACGCTCAGGGTACTTTTGAATGCCACCTTACGCTGGCAATACCCCACCCAGCAGGTCCGCCATTTCTGGATTCACTGGAGGCATCTCCGTGGTCCTGACCCTCGCGTTCCCCCAGGCCCATTGACTCTGATTGGCAGATCTTACTCCACCCTGTACCGTGTGGTGGAGCTGGGGGTGCCTGCTGCTCCGGGTCTCATAGAGCTGCTGGTGGAGCCTGTGAGCAGAGAGGGATTCAGAGTGCCTGAGGCACAGTGGGGCCGGCGCACACTCAGCTACAGCGCCAGGTCCTCTGAGAGCCCATCAGTGTGAAAGGTTATTACGTTAATACTCCATAACTCACATTTTGTTTTCATAGAATGAACGAATTTCTCTTCTATTTGTTATGCAGTGTAAATGTGTGATGAGTTGGTGCTAAATATGTATTCAGTAGTTTGTAAATGACTGAAAACTGAAGAAGCAGCTAATCGAATTTTCACTATATGCAATATTATTCTTATATATCCTTCATTATAGTAAAATCCATTTTAAGTACTAGTGTGCATTTTAAACACTATTGTGCGAGGACTAGAGTGGTCTGGTTTTTTTAGTAATTGCACATACATTCTACTGCTTTATGAGTTCATAATTTAACATTTATTCATAAATGGCATGCAAACCGCATGAAAATAATCATGTACCTTTTTTTTTTAAATTGTAATATTTTATTCTAACGAAAGTCTCTTAATGAAATCCCCTTGTTTATGCATTTGTGTGAAAACAAGAAAAGATGATCCTCCTTCTTGACTTGCAGATACATTATTTGTGTTGCAAATAAATGGGAACGTTAAATAACTTTAAAGTTAGTTCTCTCTTAGCAGTCTCTTTTAGATTTCAGGCAACAATTCAAACTGTATTAAAAAATTATGACTTTATTGTTTGTAGGCATTCAAATTTACAAATTTTACAAGACACAGGCATAGAAAAAAAATTGATTACTTTAAAATCTCAACCAAAAGGTAAAAAAAAAAGTGTCAGATTTTGGTACAATTTTTGAGTGTTGATTGTCTAAAAGTGGTAAGCAAGCCATTCCAGTTTGTATCTGAGTAAGATCCATCACTCCTGCTGAGTCACCATCTTCAACATCCGCAGAGCCATTGGCCCCTGGTCAGATGGGATCTGTGATGATGTAATGGATAGAGATGGTCACATAAAGTCTAAAAATAAATACTGAGAAATGTATTTTCCCTTCAGAAAAATGAAGCTAAACCACCACAGCTTCTGCAGTTAAAGCCATGCTAGAACTACCTGAATATAACAACATTGAACATAATGTTTTACAAACATTAAAATTACCATATGTCCAGCTTTGAGGATCCAGTAGAAGGCAAAGTTCTTGTAGGTCTTATAGAAAGCTCCAGTCTGGCTCTGTGTTTGTGGGGCCTCCAGTGCCGTCCATTTCATTTTGTTGAAGTATTGGAGTCCATCCCATTTCAGCTGTTTCACCCACAACTCCTGACCTACTCGCAAATAAACACAAATCAATCATCACTGCAGTGCAGAAACACTATCCTGACAGCACCCAATTATAATGGTCTTCCTAAATATCAAACTGCTGGGTAAAATGGATTATAAAAAGCTTTTTGACTTCCAAACACCCATCTATTAACATCAGACCTGGGTGATCTGATCACAAGCGGTCAGCTACGGCACATTACCAATTACACCAGGCATTAAAAGGCACTGCGTATGATGACTTGAGATCAGATTTAATGGACAGGATGGTCTCTGGTTTCATGACTCCATAAATCAGTGTACAGCAAGTAGACAGACTTTGTTTGTTGTCTGGGATGTATTAGTTTTGGCACTACACATGATCAAGTAGTCTAAAATGTGTTGGTCAAGAGCTGCCATTCTGAAATCTGTTTCCTAATGGCTGAAGTCCTCACCTATTGTGTCCACAATGAGATCCAGCTGGCCATTGTAGACGGTAACATTGACCCCTGCAGCCAAAAGCTGATCTACAATGTCCACCACAGGCTTCATGAAATCTCCTGCCATGCTTTCAAACACTGCCTCAGCTTGTCCTGAAGAAACAGGAGAACACTTGTAAGAATCATGATGTTACACAATTGCACAAGCACCTCTGTAAATCATAAAAGAATAATGACCTCCCCACGTGACATTCTTTGGTATGACACCAAGCTTCTGTCTGATTGGCCCATTCATCAGCTCTGAAAGGGACTGACGGTGCAAAGGGCGAATGTGGCGACGCTTCAGCGAGGCTGTAAAAACGAGACAAAATGATGACCAAAACATTTCCATTTATGTAACAAAGAAAGTTTGAATTTGTGCATGTTGAGTTTCTCACAGAGAAATCCATTGGTTTGATCTGAACTGGTCTTCACCATCTCATCTGAGTTTTGTGTGAGGATGTTATAGAAGTTCACACCGTTTGTGTTCTGTAGCAAAATAAGTTGAGGAACTAAATGAAGCACGCACACATATATCATTTATTTAATTAAACAATGCATTAAGACCTCTACTTGAATTTAATCTTAAGCTTGACTCACCTGTTCCACTACATTCTCTGTGATGGACCACAAGTCTGTGGCTTTTTGGTACTGGCCCTGTCTCACTGCCTCCTGCACTGCCTTTGCTGCTTTAGTCACCTCCCCCAGTCCATTGTCATCCAACAGAGACTATAAACCACAGCACAGACACACAACAGCAGCATTAAACCCTCTGATCAACATGCATCTTACAGCTTTGCATCACAGAAATTAATTATATCTTAAAATATCTTAAAATATAAATCAGTTGTAATAATATTTTACAGCATTTTGGATCAAACACCTTTGAATGGTAGTGTATTGTTTTGATCAGGTTAATGCAATCATGCTTAATCTCTCTGAAGAGACAAAGGTGTTATGATGAATTACTCACTGTGCTGTAAAGATAGGGACCCCATGTCATGACTGAATCTGCATAAAAAGAAAAAGCAATCAGATGTGTTGAGTGCTGTATTGTAATGCATTACACCTAGTTTATGCTGTCATGTGAGTCAGGACTATACATGATGAATGTGCATAATGATTAGTAAGCCAATATATGATAACTCAATAAAAAAGACACATAGCTGTAAACAACTAGACTAAATTCGACAGGTTTTTACAGACCTATAGGAGAGATCCAGGAGTCTCCCAAAGCCACTCCAGCAAAGTTGCATTTGATTGAACCAGCTTGAACAGCCTAAAGAGAGAGGAAATAAACATTCAGTGCAGATAAAAATTAGTTTGAGGTGTGTCTGTAAATTAACAGCAAATAGAAACTAGTAAAAACTAGTATTTTAAACTGATGCCAGATTTAGTTTTGCAGAAGTAGGAACTATTGTGACTCTTCCAAGTTTAGATGAAATCAGCAAGCACATGACTTTTTTGGTCTTGTGTGTGTGTTGATACAAAATGATCTCTCATGAAGCCTAAAGTGAGAACAATTATTTCAGTACCTTTGTGAGTTCGAGGGAAATAGCTGCTGCCATTTTGCCTCCATAAGACTCAGAAAATATATAGAAGGGAATACTCTGTTGGGGAGAAAAGTGAGATACTATGACAAATGTTGAAATTGAAGCTCAGTCTGATAGGGATTTTTGTTTTGCTTACTTGAAACTCTGTCTTTAGAGAGAAAAAGTTCTTGAGGAGGACCATCATGTCTGATGCCACCATTGCAACGTCCTTGGTGAGGGCATCTTCAGTGTCTGTGTAACTGTATCCGGTGCCCACTGGGTTATCCACAAATAGCACACTGGCAGCACGCACCTGCAGAGACACAAATATTTTTAGGTGAATAATAAACTATTCACATATTCCATTTTTTTTTTTTTTTTTTGAAATTGTATGTAATACATATATTAAAAAGTTATTTATAAAGAAACAATGAAAATCAAAAGAGGCAATAAAATATTCTGTATTTCCCAAAATAAACTCCTCAATCAATACTACAGATACGGAGGTCAAGAATATATTACTTTACATACCCAAGAGGTTTCTCTCGGCTTCAGGTCTCTGTCAAGAGGTCCGATTTCCTCAAAATTGCCAAAACCACAGCTAGATCCCCCAGGACCTCCCTAAAATAAACAGGAGCATGAGCACGACCTTAGATGTACTTCAGAAAAGAGATGGAAATGGGAAATGTGGAAGCTTCCAAAGAGATATGATCTGGAGAAGATATATGACCGGTCACACTGTGCAGAAGAGAGACAAACCTGCAGCCACATAACTAGAGGTAGATCTTTATAACCGGCACTGGAGCTGTTGGCGTAATACAGCCACCAGAACATATGAGCTCCATCACGGACATCCACATATCCCCATGACTCTTTGGCTTGAACTGGAACACAACTACCTGTGATAAGAACAAGAAGTCGCATCATACTCATTTAAGTCTTAAGATTGCACAAAACGATTCTTGTTGTTTATCTGATTCTGGTTCCTTGTCGGCTACGATTTATTACGCTTTACGAAGAAATATGGGGGGGGGGGATATATTTTAACAAAATATCAGTAACAGTAAAAGTTTATTGTTCGTGTGTGTGTCAAATCAACTTTGCACATTTGGATACTGTAGTTCGCAAGTTTTTGCTTTCATAGCCTATGTTTCCAAATACGTTTTAATGTCAATGTTATAGAATTTGTTCAAACATAGGCATTATTCAATTCCATTTAACGATAACCAGCCATTATAGCAATTAAATAAAATATAAACGCCCTATTTGTTTCTGATTCATTAAAAAGAACCGACTCATACGAGTCATCACACAAATGTTCGAAAACACTCAACAGAACCTAAATTGAGGGAAATCATTCGATTTCCTTATTATTTTAACTCGGTTCACAGGATGCAATATAACAGTATGCAAATGAAAAAAAACGGACATTATCTTTCGCTTTCACTTTGTAACTAAAGTTACAAAACATCTTCTCATGTTGCAGTTACACTCATACCAATAACTACAAAAAAGTGTGACTGAGCCTGAAAAGATACACGTAATCCCTACAAATCTCCAAAGGGGATCATTCAGCAGCACAAAGATAAATATTTCATACCTTTATAAAAGCTCACAGCAAACAGCAGCACAGCCAGTATGCCAATGCACGAGCGCGCCATTATCATCGATCTCGAGCTCTCTCAAACAGCCTGCCACATGGGCTGTGTTCGGACCCACCACCGGCTATAAGCACTCAAACCCAGTCCTCTGGACACCGTGATGTAAGGATCGGTATCATATGACTTCAGTCAGCTGATGAACAGGGAAGTAAACCGCAGTTATTTTCTTCCACACCAACAGAGAGCAGCAGAGTGTGTGACAGCGCGACGAAGCCCTGTTTAAAACAGTGAGAGCCTCCATCATCCTCATTGACAATACACCGCTCAGGCATGGCCACCTCCAGCCTCAATTCTGTCAGGGTTAGACTGTATTTTGATTATCCTTCTCCCGCGACACCTGAGTGTCGGATGTGTTGGTTGCTGGTGGACTTAAACAAATGCCGAGTTGTCGCAGACCTTTCCAGCATCATAAAGGAAAAGTTTGGCTACAGCCGTAGGACTAATTTAGACTTGTTCATTGAGGATTGCTTCCTGCCTTCCACAGAAAGTATTTATATAGTACGTGATAATGATAGTATAAGGTAAGAACTGTGTTATGTAATAATATGGCGAACGTTAATGCTAGATTGAATAGCCTTTTCATGTTGATAAGTATTTATTTATCGACAGGGTGAAGGCATCCAGTGCTGTTTATGTTAATGGAGCAGAAGTTTGCCAGAACTCTGAAGCACAAAACTCCAAGACCAAGAAAAGAGGTAGAGAGGATGAGACGCAGATCTGTGAAGGTCTAAGTAAAAGAAAGAAACCTGAAGATGCACAAATCAATGGCTCGGCGCCAGCAGAGGATGCCAAAAAGAAGAAGAAGAAAAAGAAGAAGAAAGACGTGAAAGATACAGTCACCCCTCAAAAGAACACTGAAACCCCATCTTCTGCTAAAAACAACAGAAAAAGCATTTCTGCTGTCCCTACCAGTGACAAAACAGCTCGTGCCAAGACTCGGCAACCAACGTCGAGTTCTTCGGACAGCAGTGAGGATGAGCCTCACAATAAGGCCCCTCCACCAAAAGCTAAACCCAAGCAGAATGGAGCTGCCAAAAAGCCACGGAAAGAAAGCACATCGTCGGATTCATCGTCTTCGGATGACACACAGAAACCCAAAAGCAATGCTCCTGTACAGCCGCATCTGGTTACACCTAAAATATCTAGCACAACCTCAAAACTTCCACTACAGACCCCACAGCGCAGAGAGAGCTCCACAGATTCCTCTTCCTCATCGCCATCGCCCAGCCAAGCCAGATCTACAGCTAAGAAATCACAAGTAGCAACCCAGCCCTCCTCAGCTACAGCTCTGTCTGTCTCGTCTTCGGTGTCTAAAAACCCCCAGGATAAGGCAGAGAGCTCGGACTCCGAGGCCAGCGAAATAGAGCTTGTGATTAAGAAACCAAACTTGCAAGGGATGGGATTGAACATTGCTGGTTTGAGCCCTGGTGTTAGTGAAGCAGCAGGCAGGGACAGAGGAAACACAAGGGGTCAGGAGAGGGGCAGAGGTCGAGGTGCAGGCCGAGGCAGTGGGAGAGGAGGTTTTGGTAGAGCCAAGGGAACGCCGTGGAAACAAGACTTTCATTACAACTATGAAAATGGCGAGCGGCAGAAACACGACGATTCTCTGACTAACGAAAGTTTTATTCTGCAGGTGAGTTGAATGTGAAGATGTGGTTTATAAGATTTGTTTTGCAAAAGAATTGCAAGAAAAATGACCTCTAAATCTAGAGTTTTCAACCAGGGATCTGTGAATAAGATATAAAAATCACAAACAATTTTCTTTTTTTTTTTTTAAAAAACCTCTTGATATTTGTTTATCAGGTCATTATGTAATGATAATCATTGTTTTTGTTTACACAAAAGATTTTCTCAGTAACATTTTTTGAAAAAATATACATTATTTATATAATATATAACGTTTTTGTGAAAAGAGACACTGATTGAAATCTAGCTTAATGCTGGTCAGTAAAAGGTTGAAAACCCTTGCTCCAGATAAAAAACATTTAAAAAACATATTCATATGTCCACAACTGGACAACATTTTCAGCTAAAAGTTATTAGTTTTTCATTTTTTATTTATTAATTAATAATAGATAATAATATAAATACATAATTATATATATATATATATATATATAATTTTTTTTTTTTTTTTTACACTTCAGTCACTAACTATACAGTTAATTTTTTTGTGTTCTTGTAGAATCCACCTGAAATAGCTCCCAGACGGGACTACGCAGCTTTACCCTTACTGGCGGCTCCCCCTGCAGTGGGCCAAAAAATTGCCTTTAAGGTACAATGTGATATGATAAATGATAGTGGATACACTTCAGTTTTTTTTTTAAATATCTTGATAGTTTTTCTAGGTTCGGTGTCCACATGTAAGTTGTCTTTCAGTTTTTCTTGGTTCTCTCCTGTCTTAAAGCTTTTGGAGCTGACTGAGAACTACACACCAGAGGTGTCTGATTATAAAGTAAGCCATTATACACTTCTTTAACGTAAATTGTATTGTGTAATGTAAATTAACAGTTTGCTGTTGTTATTTAGGAAGGGAAGATTGTTGCATTCAATCCTCAAACAAAAGTGATGGAGCTTGAACTTCTTTCTCAACCTCAAGGTAAAAACACAAAAAGGGCAGAACACTTTTTTTTTTTTTTTTTTTTTTTTTTTTTTTATAATAATGTTTGCCCCTGTTTCAGTTATATACATTTGACGCCTGGAGGTTTGCAGCTGCTTTATTACACACTAGATTGCACTCTTCCTTCTGCTGCAATACCTTATTTTATTATGTGTCTTTTAGCCCCAGCTGAACCTGGCAAGTTTGACTTGGTATATGAGAACTCTGATGGATCCGAGAGAGTAGAGTACGCGGTCACTCATGGATCACAGGTACTGAATGTTCTCTTAAAGAAATAGACATCCAAAAATAAAAATCTACTTACCCAGAAGTCATTCAAGATGTAGATGTTTTTTTTCATTCCATGGAACAGATTTGAAGAAAATGTAGCTTTACTTCACTTGCTAACCAATGGATCCTCTGTAAATGGGTGCCGTCAGAATGAGAGTCCAAAACAGCTGATAAAACATCACAATAATCCACACAATTCCAGTCCATCAATTAATCTTTTCCAAAGCAACAAGCTGTGTATGTAAGAAAACCAATCCATCATTAAGACAATTTTGACTTCAAACTGCCGCTTCGGGCTAAATTATGAGTTCTCTATCTATAATATTGTGTCTCCAGTGAAAGTATTGTCTCTTCTGAATCAGCAGAAACATATGCATAGATAAAGCATGGTTTTCAAGCGAAAACAGTTCTTAACAAACATGTGGGTGGATTTTGATTTAAGAGGACAACAGGGGGTGATCTTTTTTTTTTTCTGGAGGAAGTTTCATTATAGATTATGGACTTGTATTTTGGCCATAAGCAGCAGTTTAAAATGAGTTAATAATTGTTTTGTTAAATACAAACATCTTTTTTTTTTTTTGCTGATGGACTGGTGTCATGTGTATTACTTTTGGATTATTGTGGCGATTTTTATCAGCTGTTTGGAGGATCCATTGTTAAGCAAGTGATGTAAATCTACATTTCTCCAAATCTCATCCAATGAAGAAGGAAATCTACGTCTAGGATAGCCTAAGGGTTCAGTACGTTTTCATTATTGGTTAAAATATTCCTTTAAATTTTACATAATAACCACATCGAGTTCACACCCACATCACATGGATTTTAGAATGGTCAATTCAATGTTACAGCCAATCAGAATTCAGGGACAGATCTGTCTACTTATTAAAAAGGTTTTACTATGGATTGGAAATACATATGAATTGCTCAGGTGTCCTCCTAAACAAATGCCGATGTAACTTGTTGTCATTAAGTGAATATGTGTATAATATGAGTTATATAATACACTAACAAAATTACATTTTGTCATAACTATTATTGGTAGGGAGATGTTTTAGATATCAACACTGGTAGTTGTATGGATGAAAATTGCTTGTAGTAAGAAGAGTGTTTGTGACTAATTAGCACCATGACTAATTATTTCTCAGACTCATGTTGTATTTTAAATTCAGATTATGGATCATAATTACAACACAATTACACACACACAAGTTTTGAAGGGACATAAATGTGCATACTCCATGTTTAACACATGCAGTGTCCTGACAGTGCTGTTGTGAGCACTGTTTGGCAAAGCTCTAAACCCTCTTTTGTAGTTTAGATTGTAACCCCATCCCCCAATCCCACACAAATGTTGCTCTCTGATTATCCCGTTTAATTGTTGAAGTGAATAAGGGCAGTTCTTTGTACAAGTGTATGCTGTGGTAGGCTAAAACAAGCCTTTCTTTGATGTCTTTCCTGCAGCTGACTGAGCGCTGGGATTCTCTTTTGGAGCCAAGGCTCATTGTGGAGAATGTTGGATGATGGTCATACAAAACATGTCAACTGAGCCAGACCATTACGGACAACCTTTTTATTTTAATGCTGTTTTGTTGAAACAGTTAATTTCCATATTGTATTAACTTTGAATTTTATTCCCAATGTCAGTTTAATAAATGTTTTTTTTTTTTATGTAGAGGTGATTGATTTATTGTTAGTGTGTGTTTGTACAGTGAGTGCAAATAGCCAACAATGTTGGCCTAGGCTGTTTTTATACTTTAGATTTTGGTATGAATCGCATAATTCTTTTTAGACATTGTGTGAGTATCACCTCTTACAATTTGCACTTAGTGTAAATGATATTCTACTTGTTGCTTTTGAGAAGGAAATTTAGTATGTTAATTCATTTGTTCTTTTTAAAAATAAAGTTTACACTCTTGAACTGAGTGAACAAATACTGAAGCAATATGTCTGCAAGAATTTATACAATTAATGTCTTATTTTAAATGAAAGATGAAAATAACAACAGTAGCGTCGTCACAAACCCAAGCAACAAAACTGAGAATAAAGTGTATCGTTCTTAATTGTTTTTGTTATATATGGTATTGTTACACTGTGCAAAAATAAGTGAACATTTTTAAACGGTCATATGTGGGTGTGTTTGGAAAAAAAATTGTAATCATTAACATTTTCATAAGTAACTGTAATTTAGTTGCACAATTTTTCTCAGTAACTGTAACTGATTACAGTCACTAAATTTATTTGAGATTAACAAGAAATATTTTAACTGCTACTATGTAAAAGCAATAGGCCTACTGCTGTAATAAAAAAGCTCCTTATTTGTTTAAAGTGTTTGCAAACCAAATGTTATTGCACTTTTGTTCATATAGCAGTACTTTTTAATGAAAAAGTGCACAATACACTACTTGAATTCATTATTGAATTTTGTGCATAACAATGAATGTGATTAATCACAGAAAACGTACAGGTGCAGCTCAAAAAATTAGAATATCATGAAAAA
>SCHK01388069.1:289-11587 GCA_004124795.1 Poropuntius huangchuchieni | reverse complement strand
AGCCTATTTCCAAAAAAAGTGGAGTGTTCCTTTAATGATAAAATAAACAAAACTATTGCAGAAGGCTTCAAAAAGATGATCTGTTTAGTCTGAATTGATCTAATGTTATAGTGATTGTTAATGGTGCTAATGTTATGAATGATGGACCATCTGCGATCGCTCACCTTTGCCCTTGTAACGGCTCTTGTCTCCATCTCTGAGTTCCAGAGCCTCATAGATGCCTGTCGACGCTCCGCTGGGCACCGCAGCCCTGAACAGACCTAAAAAAAACACTGACACTTCAAATCTGTCATTTATTTACAGCAGTGAATAATACATAATGCCTTTATATCTTACTGATAGAACTGAATGTTCATACATTTACATTTGTCTCTTACAAGTAATATATTTGGATATATTTTGATATTATTTGTTTTATTAGATTTATTATTGACTATATTTTGCATTTAAGCATTTTTATAGATGCTTTTAATAATGTTTTAAAGAAATATGAACTATTTAATTTAATTTACATTGTAGATAACATATAAGTCCAGGATGGCATTCTGGTCAGCCCTGTTGTAGAGAGACTCTATTGATTCACCTTTATCAGTTCTCAGGTCCACCTCCACTGTAGGGTTTCCCCGAGAGTCCAGGATTTCCCTGGCAACGATGCTCACAATGGACATCCTTAAACACAGAGAGAAAACAAGAGAGAGGGAATGAGCTAAACCGCTGCTGACTCTAACTGGACAAGACGTTTAGAAACTGTGTGTCCATAGCATCCTTTAATTGACCTTGCATGAGTAAGACAAACATCTAAAAGTGAGCGAGTCCTCCAGCATGTCAGCATGAACACTGTTTTGCTCTACCTGTACCTGCAATAAATCTCTTTTTACATTTGAAATACTGCTCAAATGCAAAATGCATAAATTTAAGTGAAGAACTAGGGTTTTTAATAGACAATATGTATTCTGTGATCCAGAAAACCACTCACAGAATGAGTATTTTAGGAACATACTGAGTGCAATTTGTTCAACAAAGGTGTTTTCTGTTACCCACGAGTACACAAAATGGAGCTTTTGTCAATGTGCACAAAATTGTGTTTAGTGTTTGGTGCATAAAATAAAGTGCTGACAACATTTCTGTTGTAGAAATGTGGGTTGGTTTGGCTTTCTGTGTACAAAATGCATTAGTGTAACTGTATTTTGTCATGAAACACTGTGTTTCATGTCATTTAGCCCACACAGTTAGTCAGGTTACACTTTTTTTTTGTCGGTAGCCTTATGGGCAGAGCGCTGACATAGCGCAGTTGACATAGTGCAGCTATGAGCGTCCCGAGTTCGAATCCCAGGTCGAGGACTTGCCCAATCCCACCCCCTCTCTCTCTTATTTCACTTCCTGTGACTTCTACACTGTACTATGCTAATAAAGTCAAAGAAAATGGAAAAACTTTCAAATCTTGTTGTTTTCTGAAGAAATGCTAGATTTTGTTTACCCATCCAATTTGATATCAAGCACTCAACATCACAGCCATTTGCATCCCATTTTACTTCTATAATGTGTTTAATTTTAAAATAAAACAACAGGAAAACAAAAGCAGGACTGGAATGGATGGGATTATAAATAGTGTATGTTCTGTACAAGAATGCGATTTTGTTAAAACAATACCTAAATTGCTATTTGGTTATGAATTGAAAGGAGAATCGTTTATTATTCAATTTTGTTTAAAGATTAACATTTAGAATAACGTGCACTGACGAATCCTTCAGAATAAGGAACCAGGAATGTGCATTAAGTAGCCTAAAGAGCATCCATTTTAACCCTTAACCCTGAATGTCTAACCAAACACATCATGAGTGCCAATCAATCTGATGGCTTTGAAAACGGAATCGTTTTTCTGGAACATTCAGTTCCGATGAGAGATCAGTTCAAGCATCGACAGCGAGATGCCACGCTGGCAGCCAATGAAAACCCGGAACATGTAAATTGCATTCTAAATATGCCACGACCGTCACGGGCGCACGTGTCACCTTGCTAATGGAATGCACCGACCACCAGCGTTTAAACCGGTGGAGGAGGAGGAGAAGGAGGGGCTTTATTTGTAACGACAACGCTGGCATGTATGCCCGCAGGTGCCACGGTCCGAGCAGCTCCTGATCGTGCATCTCAATCCGGACGCTGCTAATTTGCGCCGTGCCAGTGTGATACTGCAGCAACCGTGCTGTCAGCAGATATACAGAGGGGAGGGGGCGATCTGCGGTGGGGTGGGGTGGATAGCGCAGAAAAGTGGCGTGATGGGGCAAGAAAAAGATAAATAATTTAACATCCCTTTGGCGAAAAGAAGAGCTTTCTGGAGCAGCGAAGCGAACGGTCGCGCGGACTGTAATGAGAAGTAGCGATGGCTCGTTCACTAGCGATTCGTTCTTTTTGCGTTTGTCACGTGACACATATACGACTCAGAACTCTCGAGGTGAACTAATCGTTTGCGTTTCTCATAATTTGCTGCATTAACGACTTCACTGTAATAATAATTTTTAAAAAGCTTGTTTTTTTACATCTTACATTTTAACTGAGCTCCGTTCAAATAAACGATGTGCAAAACGGGATTCAATTCAGTAAAACAAACGACCTTCCAATGAGAACAGATTGGACACACACTGATATCACACGTAGCCTATATAGAAACAGTAAAGCAGACACATAGTGCGGGATCCATCTGCCCGACCCTTCACCAGCGGGCACCAGAAAACACTGCCACCCAAATTCACATCCAGCATCCCAACATAAGGAGTGACTCCGCATGCAACTATTTCCTGATATAATAATAAATAATTGCTCATAAATTAATGCAACATTCACAAAATCATGCCCAAACAGAATAACATATGTTATTAACCTATAAGCCAAACCATCAGATGCATTAATGATGCAAAGGTGCAAAAGGAAGAATAAAGGTTTTCGTGCGATCATTACCTGCCGTCAGTGCGCGTAGCCTTGCGTTAAGCAAGCCTGGAAGTGTCGAGCTGCGGAAGAGAGAGGCAAAACAGAGCGAGGGTGGGTGGAAACCAGAATGAGAGCGAGATGAGAGGAGAAACAGAAGGGGGAGGGGATGAAAAGATGAGTCAGAGGAAGATGCTGAGAATTAGAGAGGAGAGGAGGAGAGAAAGAGGAGGATGAGTAGGTCAAGGCGACTGATTAATAAGCGGGAACGAGAGACCCGAGAAGAGGAGGGGAGACAACAAACACAGGGTGCTGCAATGTTCCTCCGTGACTGCTGGTAAAAATAGATGGAGGAATTGGGTAGAAAGAAGCAAGACTAAAATTCTCCAGTGTTACTAGGGAATGCAAAGCTTATGATGAATATTAAAATGCATATTTTACAAATCGATCCTGCGAAAAATAAAGTAAGGAATTTAAGAAAAATACCAAATCAAGACAAGTTATGATGTCAAATTTATAAATATTTAAATCTCACATTTATGTTGATTTAGAATTGCCATGCCAATAATATAATTTGTAATGAAAAATGTTACATTTGTTTGTAAAAGAATGCAAAATAAAAGTTTTTATGTAACACAATAACATTATAAATCAACCTGACATCAAAATTATTTTATTTTTATTTATTACAAAATCACAATGATTTTAAATAACTTTATTCACTTTCTTAATATATTAATGATTCATCTGTGCAATATTGTCTATAGCTTAATTAAAAAAAAAAGAAGTTTTTTTTTATAATCTTTTATTGAAATGAAATAAGTTTCACTGCCTTTGAAACTGCTTTCTGGCTGTTGCATATTTGTTAACCAATAGCCAAAAAAACTAAGTATGGTTTTATTAAGATCTCTTTTACTTACGGGCTTCATGCTGGTATCAAAACTCTACTTTTTTAACCATCTGGTAAATTTCCAATAGATACATTTAAGCTCTGTCCTACATGTTTTTCCTTGTTGAATATCTTGTTTGAAACATTACAGAAGACAAATGCATTGCAGCTGTTGTTGAGTTTTAATTTCACAACATTTTAATTTAACAAATTCGTTCTATATTTATGAACAGAATCACTTATAGAGAACATAGTCAAGGGTCTTGCTGACAGATATTATTACAGAAATAGATTATATTGATGTATATTTATGTATATAGTTTTTTTTTCTTTTGGTATGTGTGTGAGTGTGAAAATGTAGACTGTTTATTAGACTGACACATAAAGGTGAGTGAAAGATAATCTGTGATTACACTGTTTATTTTAATAAGATTATTTTTCAGGGAATTGGGTCACACTGATCTTGACACTACAAACATTCATACTGAGAAGAAGAGGGTATTATTTTGAAGATAACACAAACCTCTTTTAAACTTATCTGTGAGTTAATCTTCAAGCAAATTTTCATTTTTGGGTCAACTATCCATCAGATATGCTTACAGAGGTCAATAATCAAAAACTCTAAGTGGATTTACTCTCAGAAAAAATGTACAAAGGCTGACACTGCAAGGGCAGTACACTTGCAAAAGGTACTAATATGTACCATTTAGGTTTGTACACTTTAAGGTACCAAAATGCACCCTTTAGTGTTAAATAAAATACAAAGGTATACCTTTAAAAAAGGTTCCATTTGTGCCTTTTTTCTGATAGTGTAAAAGAGTGAAAAAAATCGTGATTGTTATGGCTTGAGCAAAGTAAGAAATCCCTGACCTGAAATGTGATCTTTAGCATGTTGAATCAACATAGACACAGTTTAACCTGTCAACAGGATTCAAGGATAAATAAGATCAGCAGTGTCTCTTTGTCCCTTTTAAAATGCCACTCTTAAAAGAAAGATCGTTTCATTGCGTTGACATCAGAGGCTGAATAAACAAATCTGTGGTACATATTCTGTTGAGTCATGGCTTTCCAGCATGTGCCAAATTCACTTTAGCAGACAGGTCACTGTAGAGTCACAGGACTGTCATAAATTATTTTGCATTTCTTTCACAGAGTTGTCTATTTGTACTTCAGAAAATACCGCAGTATGCATCTCGGAATAAGAAATCTTGTCACTGTCGACATCTCAACATTACACTCCACATAACTAGATTCTATCAATAACATTCTGTGAAATCATATTTAAATCAATAATACAATTTCTGTAATCAGCACAGTTATATGATAAATGAATGGTCCGTATTTCATTAAACGTTATTTATCAGTTTTTTTTAATTTAATGGATTAGTTTTAAAGGAGTCAAATAACTCGAATCACTATTACCTTGTAACTTGCTCAAACTGAAATGTATTTCAAGTCTTACTGGAATTAAACCAGCCTTAAAAACAATACAAATATTCGAGATGTGTATTAAAAATACAATAATTAAATATTTGAACATGTCTCTGGGTCTGCAGGTTGTATATATTACTCCTGGTCACTAGGAGGAGCAATATCTCTATGCCAGGATTTGCACAGTCAACCACTAGAGGTCACCATCAACACATTCCTGATTGTCTGTCACCATGATTACTTTTACCCTAAATCATTAGTAGTCAAACACTGTACTAGTAAATACACACTTAATTTTGCAGACAGTCTCTTTAGTAATTATATAAATGTTTTAGTGTTTCCTAGTCTTCTCCTGAAAGTTCTTGTGTTATTAATTTTTGGGTTTACATCTAGCCTACAGGATTTATGATGTTTTGTTCTCCAGGCAGTTTTACTGTAGTTGGATTATGGATCTGAATAAACACCCTGCATGGATCCTAACCATTCTTAAGACTGATGTGCTAGAAATTGCAGACATAACCTTACCATTGCGTTATGTTGGTTGATTGGTTCGTTGGTTAAAAATAGCACATATCTCACAAGCACATCTGGAAGAGAGGAGACGCCATAAGTCAGTTACTGAAGAGATCTTATGTTTTCATAGTATAGACTCTGTCTCTACTACTCCAGACACTAGATCTGAAAACTTTGAGAACAGAAAGGTCTACAAACTATAGAATATGTAGCAAAAATATAGTGACTGCAGAAAAAAAAAATTCCACCTACTTCAACTTGAAAAATCGAGTTCAGCTGCTGACTTAAACTGAAGTAACAAAAATCAAGTTAAATCTTGTATAACTTTAAAAATATAATTTTTACAGCGTGCAAATCAACGTTTCTCATCCCAAGTACAAAATAGCATGACATCTACTGAAAAAACTATTTTTGATCTTCTATTCAACTATTCAGTTTGTGATCTGAATTCATTGCATATGAAAATATAGCCTATATCTATTTCCATGTGATCTACAAATAAATAAGACAAACCCAGTGCGCCTAAAAGCATTATGAATTAATAAACAGCACGCATTTGACCTGATTTCAAATGTTTCCATTGGCAACGGTTGCAGGTTGGGAAAATTACTCATTATCTGTTGCAGTGCCCCATGCATCTCATGCATCATTATTTATTTATTTTTTAATCAGAATGATTTTTTTACACGTCTAAACTACTGTTGTATTTCATAGGGTGTTGCAGCAGGGGCCCTGAAGCTAATGCATTATAATTAACATCCATTGTTTACTTACAGAAGTACAATAGGTCCATGAGATAAAATTGCAATGCTTTGGAATATGATGGGGGTGAGGAATATGAGGATATGGAAATGGAACAACCATTATATGGTAATGTATATCGAATGCGTCATACTCATAATGTTCATTCTGGAAGCCTTGACCAATTACTTCCCTTTTCCTCATGTTTACAATGAACATTGTACATAAATGTCTGTAAGGTCTGCAAAAAACAATTAACCAGCCTACTGAAAGATAACGTCTAGGCGGTGTCACAAATATGAACCTGCAAACCTGTAGTAGCTAATACAAGGGTGCAGAAATCAGTTTATGCAGTTTTGCATGATTTAGTATTAGGTTCCGGCTGAGATTAAAGGTGGGGGGGGGGGTGCTAGTCGACAGGAATATTATGGGATGTCTGGGCCATTAGGGAGGGGGAGGGGTGGGGGCCGGTTTTAAGGGGGGAGGAAAGAGGGAATATCACATTCGGGACTGTTCATTTTTGTCTCTTTATATTTATCTGGCTTTGTGGTAGAAGATGTGAGAGAATGATATTTGCGTTTCTACCTCATGAAACAGAAAGATTGCAACATTCTTTTTCTGAATTGAGTAAGAAGGCTTAAAACAAATGCTAATGTAGAACTAATATAAATATGACTATTTCCAAAAGCATTTTATGTACTAAGCCTACTACAGTTGCACAAGCAAAGTTAATGATTTGAGAAACGATCGAGAGCAGTCATTGAAATCACGGCCTGATTGCTTTCGTTTTTTTGGTCAAATCCAACGTCTCTTAAGAGCTTATCAGCAGCCATCTCTGATGGTGTCCATATGTGGCTCTTTCACCCAGTTATGGAGTCACGTTCGGTTCGGTGCGGGTGTGGGGGGAGGAGGGAACTAGCAGAGAGAGCGTAAAAGGAGTATTATGGTATTCATTTTAGCATGCATGGTAATCTGAAACCCCTCCCTTACACCCCCCACCACCCCAAAAGACAGACAGACGCACTCACACACACACATAGAAACACCTCTTTCTTGCATATTGCCATGACAACTGCCAGCACAGGAAGAATATTATGGTCTGTGTTTTCTTTTGGCTGAGACATTATTACTGGATATTTGGTGCTTTGGAGTGTGGAGGAGGGGTGCGCCTGAGTGGGTTGTCATGACGACCACCTCTATATTTCTTTGATATGTAATTATGCTATATGGTGCCTACCACTCCCCATCCCCCCACCCAAGAAATTACATTTGTTTCTATATATGTGTGCATACATGTGTGCTGCATTGTGATGGATATGTGCCTCAAGAGCCGTTAGTGTTTGTCATTTTACTTCTCTGCATGCAAAGAAATCCAGGTGGATGATAATGGGGTGAAGATGGCAAAAGGTTAGGACAAACGGGGTCCCAAAGTCCCTTCTATAAATTCTAAAGGCCTCAATCAAATCCCTTATATAGCAGAATTATCAATGTGAGATTTGAACTTGAGAGGTAGACCGTCTTTGAACATGGCCTTGAAACTAAAAATCCAAAACCAGATCTGCACTCTTAAAAATAAAGGTTCCAAAACTGGGATTTTGCAGTGATGCCATTGAAGAACCATTTTTGGTTCCCTAAAAACATTTCAGTGAAGAGTTCTTAGAAGAACCACTTTTTCTTAGTATAAAGAACATTTTAAAAATCTAATGAACCTTTTTTCCACTATAAAGTACCTTTTGTTTAATGGAAATGTTCCATGGATGTTACAGATTCTTCACTGAAACATCAGTGCCAATGAAGAACCTATATTTTAAAGAGTGTATTATCTGCCATTTGGGCTCATTTTTGGACCCCAAACCAAAGTTGGTTGCATGCAGACAGAACAGTTGCATGCTAAAATGCCATTGGCCTGAAGAGCACTAACTTTAAGTTTGGATCATATATGGCGTTTTTTACGCTCACAAATGTCTACTGTAAATACAGAACTGTAATAAGGAAGCAGGCTGGCGAGGAGTTGCTAATCGACTTTTTTCCCCTCTCTCTCTCTTCCGGCTCAGTTCCCGTTCATTCTTTTTTCGGAGTTATGGTTATTGTGGGATGTCAGTGACTATGTTTATTATTATGGGATGTTAACTGGGGTGGGAGGGGGTGGCTGTCTCCATGGCAACTGTTGCTAAGGGCACGGTGGAATGGGGAAGAGAGGGTCTGTCTTTGGTTGTTGGGGGGGTTATTATGGTCTGTATGTTGCAAGGTAACTATGCGGTGGGGGGAAGGGTGAATGTCTGTATGTATGTGTATGTGTGAATATGGGGAGGGAGATTATTATGGGATGTCTGGCCCCTGATCTCTTTGTGTCTATGCAAAGGGTGTAAGTGGCAGAAGGAGAAACTGCGACGTTGTGTGCATCCTACAGCTGAGAAAAACATAAACTGGATACACTTTCACTACATATTCATTAGAAACAGAGATATTACAAATTGTTTTTAAGTGTTGATGTAAAGGAGCCTATACAACGTGGGGACATCTTAGATTGAATTAGCTGTTTGTTTGAAAAAGGGACCAGGTCAAGTTGTGTGAGTACACTTTCTAACACTGTATTACATTTATTCTACTTATGTTTTTATAACATCATATAATTTATGACACCTTTTATTGCTTGTAAAATGAAAGGAATCTTAAAAGTTATAAAGACTTTGCAGGTTAGCATCCCTAGCCTGCTTAGCTAATGCCTCACTCACAATCATGCCCCGTTTGCCTATTAAATCTCCATAACTTGTTTCGACCGCGTATTTTAAAAGTTTAAGCATGCTTTTTTTCACTTGCATTAAACCAGATAGTATTTGTTGACCATTGTTTTATATATATTTGCACGATTTTTTTCTTGGCATGGACTGACCACTAAGATCAGCATGCTACCGTGACTATTAACTTCCGTTTGTATTGTTCTTTTATTTTCTGTCTCCCCCGGCTTCAGGAAGGCACCAGAGGAGGCGAAAATCGGCATACAAGTGTTCACAATCCTCTCTAGCTGGTGTAATCAACAATATGTCCGGCAGTGAGGACGACAGAGACGATTTTGAACATCGGTCGATGATGCAAGGTAAAATATTTACGTTTACTGATGCGGGTCAACTCCACTAGATTAGTCGGTGTTGATGTTGTTTACTGTGTATGTGGATGAAATACAGATACACGAAATGTTTAAACTGATTATTTATTACGTATTTTATGCTCTCAGTTGGACTTTATTGGTGCGAAACTTCATTTATTCGTCGAAGCAGTGGCTAGTCGGCTAACGAAACAACAAGCACGGTTGATTCTAGTTGTTTCCTTTCTTTAAGAAACCTAGTTAAACCAAAATTGTCGTTTTAATTGAGTAATTCACCTTATATATTTGGATACCTTTGCATTTTATCACCACCTTGACGGTTTTTAGTCAGTGCTTTGTGTTGCCGGTTTTTTACGCGGCTAACCGTCGACTTACCTGCTATTTTTTACCGTCAGACTCAAATAATATGTCTTCATATTGGTCAAACATGGCACAAAACGTAAATGTAAGCAATTTTGGGAGCTTATTGAGCAGTACTGATGGTTTTATTGTAACATTAGTTGTGTTATGTTGTTGTTGTACCGGCATCGGTGCTTAGCGGCCTACCGGTAACAGTCGCGTGCGAGTTTGACGCGTGAGGGTTTTCTGTGTCCTCGCGTTCTGGCTGATCGCGCGCTGTCGGCCTGTAACGTTCAAGCTCAAAAAACTATATTTTGCGTGTGAAATAACTTTAAACGTCGATTTGAAGTTTAATATTTTGATTTTGCACTTCAGCATGTGCAGGAATCGGATGTGACGCCAGTTTTTTCAGGGAAATGGTTAAAGGGGGGCTTTGCCCGGGCATTCAGAGTGCTGAATGGAGCAAAATACTCGGTGTGTTTTCGTATTTATGCCTTACTTTCTGTCTTACGTGATTAGTAAGATTAATTTTAACCACTCTAGGAACGAAATTATGATTTCACATGTGTTGTGTGTGCATAATTAATATCTATGGTGCATAGATTAGTCGAGTCGAAAAGGCTTGTATATTAATATACTGTGGTACCTGGAGAAAAGCCAGTATATTGTTTTTCATAATGAAATCTGAGGCAAGTCCATTAAGATCTTATCAGATTACTGTCATCCATGGCAAAATTTAGTCAAGGACTGACAGAAGATTAATAATAACAACAGTGCAGTGTCACTTCCACAAATAGACATAGTAAAGTCAGTGCCATATGCAATTGTTCAAAGTGACACAAAATTACATGTGCATTCAATGTTTGCAATCCTGTTATCCAAAAATAAATACTGTATCTGATTATAACGCTCAGGTCACTTATATCAGTGATTTTGTATTCCCCCCTTGGTCATTTAATACTTCCTATATCACAGTGAGAAAATAATTGACATCACTTCTCACTGTATAGTGCACAGGATGATTTTTAACCAACCCAGATCAAATGACTAAAATAGATTTGTAGATGGCTAATCTATTGCTGTGCTATTATTAGATTAAATGTGATTGTCAACGCACTGCGTTGATGATTGATTGTATTAATCTGAGCAGCTCTTTTTCTAATTACAGGGTTCACATGCTTATGAATTTTATTTTATTTTTAATTCATTTATTTTACTTTTAAAATGGTAATTTCCAGGCCTGAAAATCGGGAGAAATTTCATAGTGAATATACATGCACTTAATTTTAAAATAAATATAAAGGCTTAAAGTTTGAGTTGAAAATACTTAAACAATTGGGTATTTCTCAGTGCAATG
>SCHK01387900.1:0-10055 GCA_004124795.1 Poropuntius huangchuchieni | reverse complement strand
ATAAAATATTTACTTGTTAAGAGCAGGTTTGCAGATTAATTAATGTGTGTTTTGAGGTGAGAAATTAACAGTGGTACGGCAGCACAGGTACTTAATATGTAACCATAAATAAAATGTTAATTTCTGTTTGGGAAAATATGTGTCTTCATGATGGGGCGATAAATAAATGTAATCATGCTTGATTTTAATTTGAGACTGGAGTGCAGAAATGAGGTCTTTCCTGTCTTTCCTCAAAGTGTTTATGAGTCTCTGTTGGATTAATTAACGTCAGCCTGCAAAACCTGTTGACATATTTTTCTGCTCACCCATAGTATCTCCCCGTCACCTGTCATCCTGTTCCAGATTATGTTGTTGTGTTGACACTTTTAGAAAGGTTACCACGCTTTCTGTCTGTGATCGTGTGGGCAACACTACAGCCTCTTGTTTTGGCACCGTTTTGATACTGCTGACAGTTATTCTTTTTTTTCCCAAACCATCCCCTAACTGTGTATTTTTCAGACAGTATGCATGATTAAGCTCCAGCCTTTTCATAAAATATAACAAAGCCTGGTGTTGAAGCCCGCCATATGGCAGGCCAGCGTGCCACCAGACCTTTGCCACTCAGCTGAAGGATGTTTATGCTGTCCTTTATCAAAGAGATTCTTCATCGTCAGCAGTGCCACGTCCTTTGGTGTCCACGTCCCACGAGGCCAAGCTGCTGGCGTGAGAGAGCCTGGACCCTTTTCAAAAAAAAAAAAAAACTCTCCCACACGCTGAACCTGTCCACCCCCCTGTTGTTCTGAGACCCTGAACAGCGTGCGCTTGTCAGCCTGTTCCGCTCACACCCATCACACTTTGGTTCTGGGGCTTCCAGAGGCCTTCGTGGTTGCCGTCCCCTGCTGTTCTTTGCCAGGCATGGGGTTATTATAAGGCCAAGGCTTTGGAAGCTGGAATCTTTCTGGCCCTCATATTAGGTTGTGGGTCAATTTGACCCATTTCATTGCCAGAGTTGCCAGAAATATTGGTTTAGCTAAGATATTTTCCTTTAAATTCCATGAGTTTTTCTCATTTACTGTAGGATTGTGAACATGCCTGCGAAGTCTCGACACTCTGATGTGTTGTGGAATGTGCATACAAATATTTTATTTTATTTTAATTTATTTTAATTAATTAATTAATTATTTATTTTATTTTATTTTATTTTATTTTAGTGTTGAAAAAAGCATTAATGTTAAAAGCTAAAGTTAAAACCGTTTTTACCTTATTGTTGTTTATTTGTTTGCTAAATTGTATTGAATCCAATTAGGGTCAAGAACTCAACCAGTGTTATTTTAATATCACTGAGATATTGTTATAGTTTAAAAAAAATATATATAAGTTAGTTTTTATTTTTTTGAATTTTCCGTTTTCACAACTTTTTTTTAGTTCCAGTCAACTATAATAACCCTGACCCCAACTATAACTATTGCACCCTGATTTCAAACCTAATTCAAGGGCTAGGAAAGTGAGGTGAGACAGGCGTAGGCTGTACGGAAAGCCTCTCGTTCATTGATATGCACTCGCTACATCCTACCAGATGTTCGCCTGTCAGTCCCTACCCATCAGCCTTGAATTACCTGAGCTCACCTGTCAATCACGCAGCCACAGCCAGACAGAAATGGCACATGGCCCTGCAGACCATGTGCAGAGCTTTTGACTTACTGGTCTTTACCTCATTGAAATGATAATTGTATATATGTGTTTTTTTAAGAGGGGGAATGTGATACAGAAGATTGAGAATCTCCAGACTCTACTCCACCTGCAAGTTCTGGATTTGTCCTGTAACCGGATTCAAAGCCTCTCAGGTCTCCAGAACCTCCATCTCCTGGGAAACATCAACCTTGAGAGCAATCTGGTAAAGGAGCTGTCACATTCCTGTCATATTATATTATGCAAATGACTCTAAAGTTATACCTCACATCAAAAGGAACTAATTTAACCAAGTGAAAATGATCAGAAATTAGTACTGTGTATATATACCCTTAAAGTACTACTATGAAATTGATAAACTGTGGTAAATAACAAGGTACACAGGTCTCCCTTTGAGGGTTCTGCACCCGTGGAAAGTTGAAGTTCTGAGAGTGTATATGTGGCATCAGGCTAGATATTTCACTCAACAAATAATTCTCTTTTATGTTCTTTGTATATCAGATCAGTGAGGTAAAGGAGGCCGCACATTTGCATGACCTGATGCTGTTGACAGAAATGAATCTCCTCAGAAACCCAGTGCAAGTGAGGGCACCATAAACATCTCAGAACGGCAATACTTGACCTAATGTCATCACCTTATACTTAATGCCAAACATTTTCTTTCAGGACCAGGATGACTATAGACTAGCTGTGATATTCCTCCTTCAGCACCTCATAATTCTGGATCAACACAATGTAACTGCAGAGGAGAAGGTGATTGTGTGATCTGAAGTAGAAGGAATGATTGCTTTGCATCTTTAGTTTCTAAAAAGTGATGTTTATGCCTTTGAGATGGAGGAAGCCTATTTTTGTACAAAAAAGAAAACATTTTGAAGAGCACTTGCTGCCTGGTTGAAGTCAAGAGCTCAAGGTTCAAGGGCTGAATTGAATAGAAAAGAACTTGAAAGTAACTTGAAAGCTCTGAAAGTTTGTTGGAAAATAAAGCACATATTTGAATGATTATGTCAGGGTTGAGTAGTGAGTCCCATTCCTGTCTTTTATTTTCAGGTGTCTGCTGTGAACGAGTACGACCCTCCTCTGGAGGTGATCGCAGCCAGAGATCACATGACCCACTTGGTATACCAGCTCATGCAACCTCAGGTTATTTTTGACAGGTACGACTTTTCGATCCGCTTTCCTCTTCATTTTATGAGCCTGTCTAGTCCACAAAGGCCACTTCCCTCAAGCAGAAAGCCCTTCAAACCACTCACAGCGCTCAGGTCTGAACTAAAATGAATCTGGAGCTGTGTAGCAAGGCTGTTTGAAGTCAACCAGTTCGTTAAAAACTACATGGTTGAACTCACAGGAAGTTCAATAGCATGGCTCACAACAACAGCATTAGCTAATATGCATTTTCACATGTTATTCCACAAGTACTCTGCCTAGTCTGGATGCTCCATACCCCATGCTGGTCCTCACTGGCCCACAGGCCTGTGGGAAGAGGGAACTAGCCCATAAGCTGTGCCAGGAATTCAGCGACTATTTCGCTTATGGGTAAGTGGCAATTTGGAGTGCATTATAAAAGTCACAAAAATATTATTATGTGATGTAATTTTGTTCCGAATCTGCACTTTGTGAAAAAATGACATTGCAGTATTTTGTTTTTCTGCAATATGTATTACAATATGAAAAAATAAATTTCCTTAAGACTCTATTGGGGTGCACATTTGCATAGAAGATTAAAATTATTTTAAAAAGCTTAGTTTTTACTCTTTTTGTGTGAACCATCCATTTGGGACTTAATGATTTGGGAAAACTTTTCACTTAATTTAACCTGAATTTGACCCATTCAATATGATTCAATATGTTTTTGACCCATTCAATATGACTATATAATAATTCAAGTCACTTGACTTGACTATAAAATAATAATTAATATTAATATTATTTTATTATTATTATTATTAAATAAATATAGTGAATAAAAAAATAAATATATTTAAAAAAATATTTTGTAAAATATTGTAAAATGGTTTATTAAAAATAATTTTATTGTAGTATTTATGTCTTAATTTCTTCGTTAGCGAATGTTAAACCATCAAGCTTTTATTTTGCCAGTATGCCTGCAAATAAATACTGTATATGCACTGTTGTTTTCAGAGTGAAACTCAGCATTCAGTTTTTGCAGTTTAAGCCATATCTCAATATATATTTCAATAGTGCAGTCCTTGTTTATCTTGAGTTTGTTTGTTTTAGTGCCTGCCACACCACCAGGGGTCCCTATTATGGAGAAGAGGATGGATCCGACTATCACTTTGTCACTGAGGAAGAATTTCAGAACATGATTCAAATGGTAATTCTCTGTCCAGACTTTTATCATATTCTTATCTGCTTTGGCAGCATTTTACTCATAACCCTACACATTTAGATTTTTGTGTTACAGTTTTATGCCCATTCATCTGCAGAAACAGACTTCCCGAGGCCATATTGGTATATAAAGCAATGACATGCCAAAAATGTGAAGAGGGGAAAGAATTCGCCCTAGATTTTCTTTTTCCCCAGGCCCCTCAGGTGCTTCAGAGCGAGCGCACACCTAGTCTGTGCCGCCACTATCTCGTTTAGCTCTTAAGTGTTGCTATATAAGTCCAGTGTTATTGATTGATAGAGGCTGGAAGGAAGCCTTTTGATGTGTGATTATAACCTTATGCCTCCAGAGCAGAGAAAGAGACAGAGTTGAGTTTTACAGACAACCTCCCCTACCTATCGCACCGACACAGATGTGTGTCGGCATTCTGCCGACGTGAACACTCCTTGCTGCTTTTCTCTAGGCCTGTTAAAATAAATAGAGTAGAGGATTAGAGCATGGTTGGGATTTGTACTTATGTTTTAAAACCATCTTGACCAGAGATGTAAAAACATGTGTTATGAGAATTGCTTTGTGTGAGTAAAATCTTGACAGGGAGCAACTTCTGCGCTGCGGCGGCTAAAATGGACCCAGGTGCAGTTGAACACAGGGGTCAAAGGTTTGTCTGTGTGAGAAGAACGATGTTCCCTTGTAACCCAAAGGTCGAGAGTTCAGGTCATTCTGCAGTGAATCTGTGCCGAACATCCATGACGACGCTCATTCAAAAGGTGAATTTGAGCTCCATGGCGTCGGTACAGTGTCTTTTTCAGTTTTATTCTCTCACTGTCAGGGTCAGTTCGTGCAGACGATGCAGTACGGAGGACATTGGTATGGCCTGTCGCGGGAAACTATTGAGCGTGTGGCTCGTGATGGTCTGGCCTGCTGTGTGCATATGGAGCTTGAGGTACAGTATGGTATCAAGAAAACATGTTCCGCCATGTTGACCAAGCACAAAATTGGGTCAAATGCCACAGCAGTTAATTATGCTGGACGTTTTTCTGTGTTTGTACCAATACAGGGAGTGTATAGTTTGAAGAACTCTTATTTTGAGCCCCGTTACGTCTTGCTGATCCCTACTGTTGTTGATAATTACGTCTGCTTTCTGAAAGCAAGAGGATTCTACAGCAACGCTCAGATGGAAACAGCAGTGTCTCGTATTGATTTGTATTCCAAGATCAACAGAGAGTTACCTGGCTTCTTTGACAACGTCATACCTTGTGGTAACAAACTTTTATTAACCCATTTTGTGAATTGTAAGAAAACCCTAAATGCTGGAATACACTACACAACTTTTTTAAAATGCTAGCTTCATACACTTACCAACTTTGTAAATAGTCAAAGAGGAAAAACTGGTTATCATACACTAAACGACTGAGGAGGATCATACGCTACCAGACTTTAAAGTCGTTCCGATCACAGCAAACTGAAGCAGAAACATATGCTTTGTTTTGTATGACAGATTAAAACAACATGTGTTCTAAAATCGACTCAAAATATTGAACATTTTCAGTTTTTTATGAAAACTAAATTGCTTCTTCAAATGCGCCCCTTCTGTTGTGCTCATCAGATGATCGTGCTGAGGCCTACCAGACTTTAAAACAGCTGGTGAAGGAGTACCTGGGTCTAGAGGAGCACGGAGGAGGAGGTGACAGCAGCTCAGTCACACCTGACAACACCTCCACAAGTGAGCTTTCACAGTCCCACTTTGCCATACACTATGATATCACTTGACATGCACCACGTTCTTTCCAGCGTTGGTGTTTCATAGCTGGAAAAGTTTTACAATTGTTTATTTTATCTTTATTTATCTATGAATTTAGTTTTCAGTTTTTATTGGCATCTACAAAATAACACACTTGGACTAAAGGCCACAAAACTCCCAATTTGATTGCATGGGGCCTTTACATGAAGTCAGTTTTTTTCTGCGGGGCACTCTGACAGGATTATAAAGAATATAGTTGTAAATAGTTGTACTCAGTGTGTGGCTATGGCATTTCACTGCTGCAGCCACAGCAGACATCTGTTCAAGATGGCCGAGTGCCCTAACGACAACTCTGTTGTAGACGCAACTGGCGAGTTACTGGCAGCCAACACGACAGAGGCCACTGACCTCATGGACTCCTACAGCAGAAACTATCAGAACAAAATCCAGGCCCAGATGACCCCTCAGCAGACCCCTGCAGTAAGAGTTATAGATTCTGTTATTTTTACACGATTATTGGCTTGATATAATCCACAGAAGCTATCATGGCCAGGAATAGCAGAGAGGGATGAAATGAACAGTCACACTCATACAAGCACAATATTTCTGTGAACGCCACAGGAAATGGCTTCCAATCACAGACGCGAGCAGCTGATTCGAGAAGCTCTGAGCGGGAAGACTCCTGGTGCTTATGCCGAGCTGTTTCAGAGGTAACATAACTTTGACTGTTTAGCAACTTTGATCACTCAAAGACTGTGACAGACAATGAGACAGAAGATAACTGTGCCAACCCCAAAACATTGGCTTGGTGTCTGCATAAGCAGCTACCTTCTAAGCCATCATGCTTACTCAAATACAACCTCAAAAGTGAGTGATTTGTAATGTTTTTCATTAGCAGCAACTCTGCACATCACACAAATAATAATTCCAAGAGAATTTAGCATTAACTCATTGCAAAGCTAATGATATAACACTCGACTTCTATAATATGCTTATAAATAATATGCATAAATACTGTATACTCTACTTTTTTCAAAAGTTTGGAGACGGTAAGCAAGGATGCATTAACTTGCTCGAATGACATTAGACATTTATAATATTACCAAGTATTCATATTCCAAATAAATGGTTTTCTTTTGAACTTTCTATTCATTAAAGACGAAAATATTAAGCAGCACAACTGTTTATAAAAATAAGAACTGAATCAAATCAGCATATTAGAATGATTTCTGAAGGACCATGTGACACTGAAGACTGGAGGAATGATGCTGAAAATTCAGTTTTGCTGTCATAAGAATCAATTACTTTTTAAAATGTAAAAATTGATGACAGCATTTTAAAATGTAATAATGTTTCACAATATTACTGTTTTACCGTATTTTTGATTGAGATTTTGATTGCAAAAAACTTGAAATAGCTTGCTTGAATAATAAGTTGAAATGTTTTTTGCTAATATTTTAGTACTAGTGACAGATTTCAGTGTTGTTTTTTTGATAATTCAATACCATATTTAGTCATTTATTTTTTAGTTACTATATTTAATTTTACATAGCTACAGTTAAATGGCCTAGATTTGTAACAAGCTATTGTGTTTTTGTGTAAAATGCCCAAATTTTGTCTCCTCAGCAAAAAGCAGTACCGCAGGCTGGTGAGTGTGTGTTTATAGTGCTTTACTGATACTGTTTGTGTGTGTGTCACAGAAGTGCACCCACAGCTCCATCATCATTAGCCTCTCAGTCCCGGCCCCCACCCGGCCCCTCGTCCTCCCCAATGCGTCCTGTTGGCCTCAACGCTCCTGACCCCGATGAGGACAGCAGGTATGCCACACACACCTTGACATTTTCACCTCTGACCTCTGGCCCAAGAGCAGCAAAACAATTAACCTTTCCCCAAAAGCCCTCTCCTTGTGTACATCATTTCCCAGGACGTGTTTTATCTTGCAGCCCCTCCCTTTATGTTTATAACCTCCATCTCCATTTTACACACATACAGGCTCAAATATCAAAGTTTTCATCCCCAGCTCAAAGTTAAAGCATTCAGGTAGCTGACATGCCCCAGGCCATCTGGAAGACGTATGCGTTGGAGCACGTAAATGCAGATTTATGACTATCGGTGCTTTTGCCTCTCCCGTGTATGAGCTCGGGGACTCTAAATAGGCGAGGAAATACAAGACTACTCCTGTGAAATATGCATGTCCCCAAGATATTTAAATACACTGTAATTTAGCTCATTAAGAGGAATCCTGGGAGACTTACAGAGCTGCCCGGCCTGCGCGGTGCACCACCGTTTGCTTATTAGCTAGGAAAAAAAATGACAAAACTAATGTGCTAGTCCAAATTGTGTTAAACAGTGACTTTTTGTTTCTCATCCGCCGGGGAAAAGCAATATGCATTTGGAGTTTGTTACTTCGCAATCTAGTTATGAATTTCACTGTGCTCTTTATGAAATCAATTGAAAATGCAGGCCGTGGAATCATGGGATATCCGTAAAGAGACCATTGCCAACTCTCTAAAAAAATATCCGATGCCAATCAAAACTTATTAAAACCTGTTTTAATGGGTGTCTTGAGACGTTTGTTTATTCAGCACTGATGTGTGTGTTTTTAACAGAGTCCTATAGAGAATGAGTCATTTCCATATTGTTGTTGCTATTTGGATTTTGCTGAATTGAGGATTGTGTTATATTAAGAACTTTGTTGGGATGTTAGTTCATTCAAATTTGCAGTCAAATTAATTAGACTACTCTTCAAAAGTTTGGGTCAGTAAGAATTTTTTTTTTGAAAGAAAAAATTATAGTTTTTTTTTAGCAAGGATTCATTAAATTATTTAAAAGTTACATTAAAGACATTTATAATGTTACAAAAGATTTCTGTTTTGAATAAATGCTGACCTTTTGATATCAGAATATCAAGTGATTATTAGAATGATTATTAGAAAAGCATATTAGAATGATTTTGAAGGATGTCACTTTAAAATATATTCAAATAGAAACGTTATTTTAAAATGTTATATTTTACAATAGTATGGTTTTACTGTATTTTTGATCAAATAAGTGCAGCTTTGGTGAACATAAGAGGCTTCTTTCAAAAATATTTTAAAAATCCAACCAAAAACTTTGCAACTATAGTGTAGATGATATGCTGATGAATTTACCACTTTAAAAATTGGAAATTACATCAGTATTAACTGTGAAAAGATCTCAAATGAAGATAATTTGAGACATTACATTATTGTGGCAGGTAAATGAAGTATTAAATAGACACAAAGTGAAGTATATAAATATTTTGTTTCTATTATGTTCATATCATTGATCATAATCCGATTACTGAATTGGCAAACTGGTTTGATTGTTGTAACTTTCCTAAACTGTCTCTTTCTCTTCTTTTCCCTCACTCTGTCTCAGTTCTGAGGAATCTCATGCCAGTTCTGGCCTGTCCATGAGGAGCTCAGCAGGGGCGCTCTCAGCGGCCCAGGGATCAGACACTGGGTCAGGGCCCAACATAGAGCCTTTGGATATGTCTATGTTGGGGCAGGACCAGGACTCTCTTAGAGGTGATAAGCATTTTCCTCTCTGTGTTCATATGTTATACATTTTAGCATCTAGTTTGTATATACACAATACATTTACAATATAGAAGCTGTCCATATATAGATATTGTACATATCTATTTAGAAATTGAATTGTTTGAATACCTAGGACTACTCATGAGATCATGTTCGATTCTAGTTTATTTGAATAATGCATATCTGTTTTGCAGGTCACACGGACTCTGGTCTGACCCCTGATGCCCCTCGGTCGGCCTCTGAGAGGGTCTCCCCAACACTCCCCTCCTCCCCGGGCCGTCCAGGTGCCAACGTTAAACCAGTCCTGCCGCCCATCCCATCTGGAAGAAAGACCAATGATTCTGGCTCAAAGCAGTAACTAACAGGACAGAGAGCTAGAGAGGGTATAGATAGTGAGATATTAGCACATCATGTGAGTGTTAACGGCAAAATAGGTTTTTGAAATAAGTTTAATTAACCCCTGTAGCTTCAAGCCAGCCATTCAATAAATGACAATGAATGCAACAGATGTGCTCAGTGCTGTGAGGCAAAAGCAGTCAGGTCATTGGAAAATATGGAGATTCTCATCTCTCATCTATGTCCACCAGTGTGAGTGATCTGAGAGGTTGAAGGCTTATCCGTCATCAGCAGATCTAAGCTCTGAAAACGGCCTGAAGCTCTTAAAGTAAGGCAAGAAGGTGTGCAATGGAGGTCACACTTTACATTACAATGTTCATGTTACAGAATAATCACTTTGAGA
>SCHK01387854.1:409-10773 GCA_004124795.1 Poropuntius huangchuchieni | reverse complement strand
ATACTTACCTGGCAGGGGAGACACCGTGATCAAGAAGGTGGTTCACCCAGTGCTCTCTCCAGCTTCAATACCACGACTGAGGTGAGACCATTGAGCAAGACACCAAACCCCCAGCTGCACCACATTGGCTGGACCACAAACCCCCGGGCACCACACTGGCTGCCTACTGTTCCGGGTGTGTGTGCACCTGGATGGGTTAAAATTTCATAGTGTCATAGTGATGGATGCTAGCACTAGTGGAGTTACTGCACTTTTAAAAAAACTCTGCTGTTTCTTTACCCTCTCCATCATCTTTTTTTTAGGATTGTGTCCATGTAGCTACCTTTTGGAAGATATTCTGTATATGTGACCCTGGACCACAAAACCAGTCATAAGTACGGGTATATTTGTAGCAATAGCCAACAATACATTGTATGGGTCAAAATTATTGAATTTCTTTAATTATGTTCCATGAAGATATTTTGTAAATTTCCATGAATATATCAAAACTTAATTTTTGATTAATAATAAACAGATTCCAGAATTTCGAATAGTTGTATCTTGGCCAAATATTGTCCTATCCTAACAAACCATACATAAATGGAAAGCTTATTTATTCAGCTTTCAGATTATGCATAAATCTTAATTTCAAAATGGAGGATGTCTTATTTACTTTTTATAGGCCTCTCCCAAGAATTTAAAAGACATGTATTTTCTAATAAATCTATTTATTTTCCTAGCTAAGTTTATGCAAATTATTGTCTGTTAAACCTCTATTTATTATTTTTTGTAACGACTTGAAATGTTTTGGATACTATTTCAAATATTTGTGCTTTTTATAATGTCCTATTGACTGTTTTTTTTTTTTTATAATATGCTATTATGTTGGGAGAGTGGGATTTATTTAACATTTATTTTTTGCCCCCTCTTCTTTCTTCTCAAATCTAATTTATGTTAATTTATTTATTACCCCCTGGCTTAATGTTTTGTTTTTTGGTTATTTTCCTGGTTCTTTGTATGTTGTTTATATATTCATTATTGTTGTTATAATCTGTTTTGAGCTGTAAATATGTGTATTTACCTTGTTCAATTCTATAGTCTTATTTGACTCCGGAAATGGATCTTTTTAAATGTCGTCATGTCCGGCGGCATTACGCGCGTCTCGTGTGTCTGGGGCAGAGGCAGTCATGGCAGACGAGAAGCCGAAGGTGCGTGTGTGGAGGTCTTTATAAATGTTCTAATAAGCACAATAATTATTTGATACATGATGAATGGGTACCATTTATAAAGTACATTTTCCCCCCCTCTCTCAAATTTATTGTTCAGTAATTTAGTGAAATGTTAATGGTCTTTCATAAAGCTAACACGCTAATTATCTAGTTTGCTAATGTGGCTCGTAGCTCATTCAAACGGCAAGTGATAAGACAAAACTTACAGTAAACGAAGCACCGTACCAATGGGGTTTATTGCACGTTCGCGCTCAATCAATGCCGTTTCAGTGCGTTGAGTTGAACTTCTGCGTTGATTTATAACACACTTATTTTGTGTTTTTGCAGTGTATAAGATAAGGTGTATTCAGATTTACTCGACATTCTTCATCTATGTTTTAACTGTTGCGTCATCAATAATTTTTTAAAGACTTTAATATTTGAAAAAAGTGTGGTTGTGCATTTTCCCGCAATGGGAATCTCAGCGGATTGTTTTACTGACAGACAAACTCTGCTACTGTATTGTGTGCTGTAAACACTTAATTTGAAATGCCTACATTATCAATGTTGTGGTGTCTGACAATATAGTATGGAACTGTATGTTTTTCTGTTCTATTGTTCATTGCATTATTACTTTTTTTAAATGGCTTATTCTTCAGGTAACAACCTATTATTTTAGATGGGTGCAGCAAACTGCACTTGTTTGGACTCTTGTTCGCTTTATAAAAACAGTCTGTTTATGGTTGTTTAGGTACCTTTTTTGGTTCCTATCACTAAGATGCTGCGGTTGTTGTTTTTGTATATTTTTCCATTGCACAAGAATTATTGATGGTAACATTAGCTTTGTTTCACTTTTCGTTTCAGGAGGGTGTGAAAACAGAGAATGACCACATAAATCTAAAAGTAGCCGGGCAGGATGGCTCAGTGGTTCAGTTCAAAATCAAGAGGCACACACCCCTCAGCAAGCTAATGAAAGCATATTGTGAGAGACAGGTAAGGGTTTGTATGCACATGCAACTGCATCATTTATCTTCCCTGACAAAAAGAATAATCCTTTGTTTAGGTGCACAGGATTATGTTGCCATACTTGCCAATAAGAGATTGGTAAAGATAACATGAATGTCTAGAAATAATTGGTCATAATTTGGATAAAAATGTCAGCTGTATGTATCTTGCTTGCTCAACATTTAAATTATGTTTCATTATTTAGTGTAAGTTAGTCTAGTTTTGCATTATCAGAGACATGACTAACATGCTCAGCATGTGTAGTAGATCTAGTCTGCCAAGTGGACCAAATGCATGAACACTCAAATCCTTTAACATGCTAAAAGTAATTGGAATTATGATTGAACTTTGGTTATAATTAATTATAGTTAACACCAGATTTCAGCTGGACCTATCTCTGTAACCAGTGAAATTTCAAACTCAATTTACTACCAGTTTACAGAATTGATCATATATAAATACTTTAGATTTAATTGTAAGGAACAAGAAAAGTTGAATTATTGAAAATTGTTCACAATTTGGCTTAAATGTAAATTCTGAGGCATTCAAGATCAGTCCACGTTTGAGTTTGTTGTATTTAAGACAGGGATCTCCAACTCTGCTCCTGGAGAGCTCTCGTCCTGCAGATTTCAGTTTAACCCCAGTCAAACACACCTGAACTAGCTAAAGGTGTTCAGGGTTCCTTGATGATTACAGGCAGGTGTGTTGGAGCAGGGTTGGAACTGAAGTCTGCAGGATGATAGCTTTTTGGGAGCAAGGTTGGACATCCCTGTTTTAAGATAAGGCGTATTTAACATTAATAGTAGGCCCTGTCATTCCAAAGCCAGACATTCTATACAATACATGAATTGTTAAGGGACCACTGACTGCATTTGGGAAGACATGCAATATTTGCTGGAGGTAACGCTATAGTTTACACTTCACTTAACTCTCAGGTCTGCATTTTCTCTGTTTTGAACAGGGGCTAACAATGCGGCAGATTCGGTTCCGGTTTGATGGGCAGCCAATTAATGAGACTGACACACCAGCTCAGGTACAGTTCACTGATATGACCTGTTCTGAATGTTACCATGCTATAATGTCTGATTTCTTATTTTTTATTTCCAGTTGGAAATGGAGGATGAGGATACAATTGATGTATTTCAGCAACAGACAGGGGGCCTAATGTAAATAACAACTACCTCTGCCCTCCATCATCACAGTCCTCCCTGTTTCCTGTTTTTTTCCCTCTTTATAAGTTTAGGCTTATGTCCCACCTCATTGCCGAAAGCTTGCCTAAAATGCCCATCAGCTCTCGCTTATCAGATGAAAAGTGTTGTTAACATATTGATGTGTTTTATCAGATGTGGACCTAAGAGTGTCAAGACTAAAATGCTTTTGATCAGTGATCAGATCTTTTTTTGGTTTGGTAGATAGAATTTTGGTCAGTATCAGTGCTAAAGTACTGTTTTTGTTTGCTCAGAGCCATTTGGGCTTTTTATATATATTTTATATATGTTGATGTATTTCTCTTTTGTACTCAGGCCAATTTTATTCAGTAACTTGTGTTGTGAATTGAAATGTTGATAAGATTTTGTGTTGGAATAAAACTCTTTTACAAAACCACTTGAGGTGAATCTTTCATTGCTTTTAGATCGTTGTTTTTATAACTCATTTATTATTTTCCTTAATTGAACTAGCAATAGTTGTGGTTTACAAACACATTGCAGAAAAAATGTAACAAAAAAATTACTGATTTATTAGTGTTGCACTGAATAAGCTGTCACAAAAAAAAGTTAACAGTCCATTAATTTTTTAATATTAAATTGATCTTTCTATGACAAAACAAGGCTAGTTCAGCTTATAAAACATCCTTCTCCAAGCATATTATTAGCATAATAAAATATTTCGTAATATTTGCGAAAAAACAGGTACTTTGTTATATTAAATATATACATATTTAATAATTTAAAAAAAGATAATGGTTTTATTGCATAGATGATCAATAACTTGTTTGTCCTGAGCAGTTAAACTGCCCAGTGTTTTACATGAGTCTTTCAGTTTTATTTTAAACTGCTGCTGTGTTTTACAGTTTTTCTCGATTGCTAAAACACTATAACCAGGCTTTTGAACTAAAATTTCAAAACCATAACGCCATTTTTAAAACAGCGTTCCCATTTCCTTAAACTATAAACACTATTCCCTGCTTTGACACATGAGTCAGATTTGGTGAACTGTTACTGCAAAACTCTACACACAAATCCCCCCAGGCTTTTGCAGGAAATCCATTGTGTGGTGGAAGAGATCAAGGACATCACAGAGGAGGAGGAGAAGGAGTAGTGAGAAGAGAAGGATTTTTTGTTGTTTGCTGTATTGTACTGTAGGCTACTCTACAGTATATTAAATTAAGGTATAAAACACTTTGGGAGTACCACAAGAAACACTTATTACTGTTTTTTGTAGTATAGTTTTTAATTTATCTCATCAGTGTGTAAGACTGTTGTAGTGTGAGGGTTTGTGTGTCATGTCTGAGAGCAAAGTTTGGTTTTTCAGCAAGATTGAGCTTTTTTTGAGTGGAGAGCTTCATTCTGACCTGAATATAGGAAGTTTGGGGACTTGAGTAAGAAGTTATGGATGTGTGTTTAGAGTTTCGCAAAAAGGAGGCATAATTTCAAGAAATGTGTTCAAGCAATAGACAAAAACAGTTTGCTGTCTGGCGCCGCTCCAGTGGCGAATCTGCAGAAGTGCAGCACTAATCGCGTCTAATGGGCGTGTACAGGAGCGCAGATTCAGCACCAAGAGACTGATGACCTGAGCAGGAGACGCTCTTTGTGGCTTGATGACAATAATCTGTCCAATATAGTTTGGGAAAAGCCGTGAACAGAAGCTTTGAGTGTTCAAGATGACGACCACCACCACTTACCAAGGCATGGACCCGACCGCGAGGAGCAGCTCCAGGTGCTGATAGATGTCTATAGGAAGATAACAATGCTCAAGCGCTTTACGTTGTAGCAAACGGCAAATTATTAAACCGTAGTAATGTCTAAATACGTTATCTGAGATGTAATATTACTGACAAAAGACGAATTTACTCTAGCTAAACGATACGGTTGGCGATGCTGATGAGAAATGAGCACCATCTTGGGCACAAATGCTGCGTTTTGGGATAAAAATGGCACGCATGGCTAGCTCAAAGGAAAAAGTTTATTAGATTTTTAAATCCCTTCAAAGCAGCATTTTCTGGTTTATAAAATGCCTGTTTTATTGTACTAATATGTGCATCCCTCCGGCAGTGTCTAAAAAAAATTTGGTTAGCTGTCTATCTAGACATCTTTTTGAGGGATGCCAGAAGCGCGTGCTGCATTTTTGAGGCATCACTGTTGCTTTTCAAGCCAGCTAAACGTATATTATAATGCTCCAAAATGCTGTCTAGGCAGGCAACTTGCTAGGCTTTGTGAGACGGCCTCCATTGACTGCAGCATCTCCAAACGGAAACCCGTAATTAAAGACATAATTGATGAGTAATTAATACAGCTTCTTTAATGCATTATGCCAGTCGTTTGTAAATCTCAAACCTTTCCCTGTCCAGGTTTTCTGAGTACGGGAGGATTGCTTGAGCGCATGCTTGAGTGTATTTTGGTTGGGTGCGGTTCAGTTGGTGTAGTAAAGAATTTTATTACGCTCCCTGTTGTATCCGTCTTATCATTTCATTAACTAAAGTCATTAATTACGCGCAGATTAGTGAATTCGTCACCGTTTATCTGTCGTTTCATCTGTTAGTCAGACTGGTGGAGGGACATTTATTTCAGCTTGCTGTTTTAGCTCAGTTCATTAAGGCTTATTGGTATGAACAGTATGAGGAATATTTTGATTAACAGAATATAATTAATAAGCCAATAAAGCTAATTATACCAAACAATAACATGTACATGAGGAATTAGGATATATTTACATTATATAGCCTATCGGGCCTTTTTCTGCACAATTATATTTGGATGAAAAGATGGTTAACCCCCACCCAAAGTAATCTTATTTTCTCTCTACTCAAGCCACAATGTTGTTTTTTTTTCTTGTAGGTGCACTCAGTAGCTAATAATGTTACTCAGCATTCTACCCGTAAAGAGTTTTATAAGGACCTTTGAGAATTATATAATCACAAATTAAAATAAAATAATATGATGCTTATGAGATGGAGACTCGAGTATATTTCATAAAAAAACTAGTGCTGTCAAACGATTAATCGTGATTAATCACATCAAAAATAAAAGTTTTTGTTTGCACGAAATGTGTGTGTTCTGTGTATATTTATTATGTATACATAAATACACACACACATACAGTATATATATTGAAAATATTTACATGTATTTACATGTCTATATTTATATTCATATAATTTATATTATAAATAAATATATTTAATATATAAAAATAACATATTCTCTGAAATATATACATGCATGTGTGTGTATGTATATATACAGAATAAATATACACAGTACCCAAACGTATATTATGTAAACAAAAACTTTTATTTTGGATGCGATTAATCGTTTGACAGCATTGAAAAAAAAAAAAAAGTTATTTTTTTTATTTACCCTTCATTGGTGAAGCTGACAGGGAACGAACAGTAGGCTAAACCATCAACAAAAGCAATAAACTTTTTAAATAAAAGTAAACAAGGTGTATTAACTAAATAGCCTAAACTAAACTAGTGATCAGTTACAAAAGTTACATTTTTGACAACATATTTTATCTTATCGTGTCTTTGTTTTCCTTCCCAGAGTGCTGCGTCCACCAGGTGGAGATTCAAACATCTGCTTTGGCGCAGATGAAGAGAAATCTGTGAAAAAAAACAAAATGGCATCTAGTATATTTGCTGAACCTGAGGACCCTCATGCCCATCGAAGGAACAATCCACCAGGTGATGATTTTTTTATTTATTTTTGAATGATATCTCATCTTTCGCCTCTATAATAGCGTACTTTTAGGCAGTGTCATTCCCTTGCCTTTAAGTTGGCTAAAAATCAGAGAAAAAGGAGATAAACGACTTGGGATATTGAGAATCCAAATACAGTTTCAGTTTCAGTTCCACATCTAAAAACTTGCTAGGTCTTGCTGATTCTTAAACACACAAAAGACTGCACAATGTGCTTACAATGCTGAGTCTCTAATTTGTGCTGTTGTTTTTTTAACGTACATTTTGTAACATAGGTTCACAGGTTGCCATGTGAGATAAGAATTCCAGATCATTTCATGTGTTTTTCTAAAAACACTACTTGACAATATCATTTGTTATTTGCAAGTCAAAGCATGCTGTTTGTATAGCTGTCTCTCAGGTAAAATAATAATTACTTAGGTGTATTTTATGCATAACAATGAACAAAATACAACTTATAACCTGCACATCTGGGTATTCACTATTGTTTCTAACATCAATACACATGAACTTTTATTTGTTTGAAAGGTGGGAAGCCTACAGGTGTGTTGTGTGGAGAACCATCTGCCCCTCTCAGAAGATGTACTGCTCAAACAGCCAACCAAAGTAACACCACAGTCGAAAATAATGTACCCGTGGTAAGATATGAAGACAATTTCATTTCTGAGTGGAAACAAACTTGTAACGTTGGATGGACTTTCATACTGACTTGTGAAGTTTTTTTTTAATTATTGTTGAGAATGTGCTTTATTTTCTGCACAGAATGGTGAGGAAGACTCAATCACTGTTGGTGAGTGTTCTGACATATATTTGACGTTACACTTTTTTTTTCATTAAAAAATGTATATATAGATGCCTTGAATACACATCTTGAGTTTGTTATTCGTTTTTATTTCATTTTGATAATTTTTGGAGGGCATAAAGAAAAAAAATGTCAGGGTGATACCGTCATATCAAAAATCATGACTAATATGCAGAAGCACTTTATAACTTTATATTATATAACTTTATATTATATTAAAAATTAAATACATAAATATTTGAAAATAAAAATTAAGATGTGTACACATATTTATTCAAAGTTCAACATGAATACAATGAGTAAATTTTTAAGAACTCACGTGTGTTCTAGATGTTTTCATTATTTTTAAAAATACTTTAGATTTGGATCTTTTTTTTTTTTTTTTTTTTTACGTAGGGCTGGAATACACCAACTTATAAAATCAACAGATTTTTAAAAATTAGGCATCATACACTTACAGAATTTGTAAATAGTCACAGAAAATAAACTGGGCATCATATACAACATGACTGAGGATCATATACTACCAGACTTCGAAGTTGTTCCAATCACAACAGATTCAAACAGAAACACGCACCTTGTTGCTAAGAGATTTGTGACAAATGAAAGCAATAGTCATATAAAAGTGTTCTAAAATCGGCTGAAAATATCAAAGTTGTTTGATACCCTCTGAGTGGGTGGCATCAGAGTCTGAAGCTGGCCATCATACATAATGAAATTTTCTATGAAATCTGTCAGCTCAAATCTGCAGACTGGCTCTGACTTTTGGCATCTAGTGTTAATTTATCTAAAGTGTATTCCAGTCTTAAATCTCACCCTTCTCACCTACTATTTTTTTTAATTATCTGATAATTCATTAATATTTCTTTACATTTTTATATTCACAGATAGCACAGAAGAACCTGAACCTATTCAGGAGCAGGATGACACATCAGCTCCACCTTGCCTCTCTGCAACAGAGCAGCCTGCCGCTGGGGTTTCTTCTGGCCGTAGAAACCCACCAGGGGGCAAATCCTCTCTCATCTTAGGCTAAAGATTTGCCTCCCTTAAGGATAAGATCTGGGCCTATGTGAAACGAGCATCTCAGAGTAAATGTGCTGTTCTGTGATCAGTGCCCATCCTCTGCTTAACTGTATTCATAAAATGACATAAGCCACAAAGAACAGATTAAGATCAGGACGGTTTAGACAGAGAAATGTGCCATAAATCTCTGAGCTGTGATTTGTTCAAAGAATACCTTTGAATGTGTTAAGTGTTGGTCACTGAGTCATGCCTTGACTAAGATCAGACCCTTAAGGAAAAACAGATCCCGGGTGTGCACTGCTACTCTCAGATACTGTAAACCATAGGCCAAAATATGCCATCAAAGTTCTCCAGTCAGTTTTTTTTTTTTTTTTTATTGTCATCGATTGTAAGCCTATGAAATGTCTCCCTTACTCTGTGTTTGTCTCTCTTTTTTTATGTGTTACGTTTTTGTCAGCACTTTATGAACTGTGGTGCCCAATTCGTGGTGCCTCAGGACTGCTGGTTAAGACACAAGGTTTGAATAATTCCATGTCTCATCCATCACTGAAAAAAAGTCTGAAACATTTGTAGATGTATAGAAAAAAAGTATGAACCTTGATTTACTGATCGCTGAAGACATATATAGTACAAAAGAACAACAAAAACACAATCACACGTACATTAAAGAGTTAAAAGAGCAACAAACGTGAGAGTGCAATGAAATATTACCTTCTTGTCACTAACAGGTGTGTCAGAAAAGGTGCATGTGAGCAAGCTGTTATTTATTTGTGTTTGTTAAAAAACAAAAACAAAGTTATGAAACATACAAAAGTACAAACAGCCACAGTGTACAGTCATTGCATCTGATCTGTCATCAAGTAGTTCAGATTCAACAAAAACAATTAAAGTTCTTATTGCCTTGTTATTTCTGACGTATGCCAAAAAGGTGCTGTATTATTCTTTGACTCCTTGAAGGAAGTGTGTAACAGAGTCTGTTCTTTTTTTTATGTACACAAGCTTTTCTCAAATTAAAAAAAAAAGGTAAAATTCTTTTTGTCTATTGTCATGATAATAGAAACATTACTATTATCCAATATAATACCATACCAGTGTTTCTTCTACTTTTCCATATCTATAATACATATCCAGAAGCTTAGATGCAAGTGTTTACATAGTAAGTAAAAGTGAAAGTGAAAGCAGCTCATGGTCACACTGCTTGCTTTACACAAAGCCCTCACGTCTACAGGTGGCAGCAATGTCCTGTTTTAGGTCATTTGATTTTGATTACGGGTTTTGTTGATTATTTACTCATTACCTATACTTTCATATTGCAGTCTGTAGAGTCTGCTATTACCCGCGGTGGCCCAGTAGTGCACAACACAACGCAATTAAAAAAGCAAACATAAGCTCACAACACAACGCAATTAAAAAGCAAACAAAAGCTCAC
>SCHK01387766.1:1994-27343 GCA_004124795.1 Poropuntius huangchuchieni | reverse complement strand
AAAAAAAAAAAAAGATTCTTATCTGCTTGCACTCACCGGTTGACCCGGCGGGGTCGCTTTTCAGGCTTGATGTCGATGTCATAATGGTAGACGTCGATCTTGGGGATCTGCACCTGGAAGTGATTGGCCAGCAGGCGAATCGGCTTCCCCACCGTACCCAAGCCGGGCCGGCGTGGTGGTTGGAAGAGGGAGGTAGGGGCAGGCGGGCCTGGAAGACATAAACAATCATTTTGTTTAGATGAAGCCAAAAGACTAAACCTTCATTTAACATAGTAGTGGCTACCGACTGAGATCTGATCTGACATATTCCATACACTGATGTGCCCTTTTCTTTCATGGAACAACACAATACGGAGAATGTCTGGCTTTCAGATTGATTAACAGGGAAGAACAGAATGACAGAGATACAAACAACTTAACAAGGCGACATGACTTGACCTTTAACCTACAAACGGGGTAAGAAAAAAACCCCCAACAAAATAAGAAACAATAATAGCCAATCATTAATGTCCCGCCTCCAGGCAGCCCCACGCAAGCCATCAGACAAAAGATTGTGTGTCCACTGCAGACAGACGACAGCAGGGTCATATAGGGAAAGGGGGGGGGGGGGGTCTGCGATCCGGGATGACGCCATCACAACGCACCAAATCATTTGCCAGCAAAAAATCTTTGTTATATTAGTAAAACATAATGGCCAATTGAAATTTAGACCCATTTAAATCAAAATAGATATAGATATGCATTATAAGCAGGAACAGCTTCAAACTATGCCATAGACAATCACTTCCTTATTTCAAAATTTTCGATTGTTTTTTGAGGGATGGATGGCTATTGAGGCCCATCAGAGTGATATGATGTACTCTTTTGTCAAACCGCTGTGGTTTGCAGGGGTCTAAGCCCCTCACAGACCTACACGCTCCAGTTAGCAAGCCAAGCGCCAGGAAGAACAATTGGGAGCCTCTATAACCGCTCTCTCATCCCTTCCACATACTGTCTGCCTATGGCTCCCCCTCCTAAACGCCAACAAAGCTCTCCGAACTACAGCATGAACATGGCTGGGGTGGAGATGGGGGAAAACCTGCATTCATCAAAAACCAAGAGGACTCTATATATAGGCCACTCAGCTGTTACACTTCACACCAAGATGGAGTGTCAGACACGACCGCTAAAAGTGGCCAGCTACTGCGTTCAGTCTGTAATCAGGGTCTCACGGCACTCATTATCAAGCCTGTGCTTTCTGTGGTATCCTGATGCCTTCAATTGCATTAGGAGTAAAGTAATCCATGAACAAAAAGGCACTGGATTGCTTATTTGATCCAGAACATCTAACAACTGCCTGACGGTCCAGCAGTCATTTGATGTATAAGGGTATGTTCAAAATGGAACACCATTTCAGCATCTACTGAATACTGTTAAGCATACACTATATACTATGTACAGGGTTTCTGCAGGTTTTATGAGATTTATAAAACAAGATAAGATTAGTCTTGTTTTGTGAACTTATGTGAAATCAATCAAAATGAAGTGAGTTTATGATTAAAACAAGAACAAATCTCAGCTAGACGGCTCAAAAAAATAAATAAGAAAACATTTCCATAACTCATTAATAGATGTTTCTTCTGTTTTAAGCATAAACTCACTTAATTTTAAGTGTCTCAAGCAACTTAAGTAAATGTATCTTGATTTAAAGATAGATATTTTATTGGAAAACAAAAGTACTGAGGGAGATATTAACTTTTTGCATTGCATGCAACATTTAATGCCACAACGCCATACGTTTAAGACTTAAAATAGGTTTTTTTAAGACCTTTTAAGGCCTTAATTTGTAGAAGGGTCAATTAAGAGTTTTTTAGACCCACAGAAAACGGCCTTGGTTTTAACTCAATGTTGTTTAAAATTTCATAACACTTGGCAGTCCAAACAAATGATCACATCGACACTTAATTTAAGCTGTAATTTCTTCTGGTTCATTCATCAAAGCATAAATATTTTCATTTTGACAAACATAACAGGTTATCTATTTATTTTATGCGTATAAATCTGAATATTGTGCAAAGGAATAGTACTATGCAACTCTAAATATAATTAGACAAATCAAGAGGGCTTTAAATTACCATGCCACATTTTTTACTCTACTGCATGAAGAATTTCAACAAGAAGATACTGTAATTGATCCTTTAATTTTGCTATGAAAAAAGGGAATTCTAAACTGTATCCTGCATGCAGTATCTCTCTATTGGGGGGCAACAGGCTGAAAGTGTCATGCTGTGAGCTAAATGGCATGATAGGCTTAAACTGAGGGGCAGCTGGACTAAGTGATGACTCAGTAATGACATTGAGTCTCATGACACAGGCAGATCACCTGGATTACACAGCGGATGCTAGACATGACAAAGATATGCAGGATCCATGTTAACTATTTACTGAATCACACACCGCAGCCACAATCAATACATCCAGATCTGTAAGAGGCTGCAGTTTTCCAAACACAAGAGCTGTTTGTACGGCTGTTGTTCTTTCATATGCTTCCCCTTCATTTTAGATTACCAAATAATACTTACTAAAATGATAACGAAACAATGTAAGATTGCAACAATATTAAAAGAATTGTGGTTTTCAACCCATTTTATTCCTTTAATGCGTCATATTTGGGTTTAATTTTTCATCAGGAACTGAATAGATGGTGAAAAGCAGACATTATTAGCAGAATGGGAGTTCTGCTAAACATTGAAAAACAATGCAATGTTTGACAGTTGTTTAATATTATTCAAATTTTTTTATTTTTTTTTTTTTTTTTAAAGATTACAATTTTTCTGTGAACTGTTCACAATAAGACCAGAAATGTGGATCCATTAAGGTAAATTTGATTCCATGTTGACTTTTAAAAGCTTGTTTTATAGTAGCAGATAAAAACAATGCTGATGTTCGCTGGCAGAAGACACTAGACTCTGACTGCCACAGAACGTCAACAAACAAGCGTACAGAGCTTTATTGTGTCGGAGCTCAGAATTACACAACAGTTTAATATTGCAATCAACACACATTGTCATTCTTGCAAACACTTTGATGGCAGATCTTTGGCATTACCTGACCACACAGCTGAAGAACAGAAGTTACATTTACAAAGCAAACATTCCCAAAACACACAACGGTCGTTTCTGGTTTAAAAAAAAAAAAAAAAAAAAATTGTTACAACATGCCCCTTATTAGCATGCTCTCAAAGTACTAATTAAGAGTAATTTACAATGCTTTGAAGAGTAATTTTAAGAGTAATTTGTAATGCTACATTTGTCCAATAAACAAACGTGATTATAGACAATACTGATTGAATAAAAATGAAGTTCATGAGCCAGCACTAATGCATTAACAAACAATATGAAAACAAATGCATGGCAATTTGAAGTCAAAGCGAACTCGCTCTCAAAAAAAAAAAAAAAAAAAGATACTGTACCAACATCGCTTAATTCTCATGCATATCATGGGCAAAGATCACAATTAAGCCAATTTGTCAGAGGTCAGCGAGTTCATTCTTATAGTGACAACAGCTGGTCGTTGGATGTGCATGGAGTTAAATACGTGACATTGGCGCTTAAAGTCCTGTCAACCGTTATCCTCTGGCATGGTCAGCATTTAGGCATAAACAAACGCACATGGGGATCACACAAAGCGCCAACAATAAAAAAAGAAAGACAGAGGGGGGTAAAAAAAAAAAAAAAAAAAAACATCCGCGCCCGTATCAACTACACCGCACGCGAGCGTTCTATTTGCGTTTCTAGCTCGCGCTAAACATTCATAAGGATAAGTGCACACTTCGCTATCAAACCGTCTGGGATAAAAACATTAAAAATGTGTTACTTCTAAAATAGAGAACGTGTTGTTTATTATACAGGTTTGTTCATGGCAGACGCGGAAGAAAGATGCGTGTGGTTAAATCCCCACCACCACACAATGCCGTCCTGTCTTCCGCACTGGGCTACAACCATTTAACGCTCATTCAGTAATAAACAAACACTTGTTGGCTTCCCAAAATCTCCTTCGCCGAGGCTGAGTACGATTATCAACAGCTTTGTGTCGTTAGTACGGTTTTGACAAGCGGGCGTAGCGTGATAGGTGGATTGTTTTCGTTTTTTCCGTCGAGGCCTAAACAGCGCGCTACCGCGGGCCCTGGTGAGGCAGCGCAACGGCCCGCACTACACTGTCATACGGCTCGTTTTTTTGCACTTACCGGGTCCGAGCGCTTCCATGGCCGAGGGCTCTCTCTCCGTCTCTGTCCCGGCCTGGCGGCTCCGTACCGACACTGAAATTGGGGGCGGTATCTCGAAGCTTAAGGTGGCTAATTTAAGAAATGGAAGGATGCGTAGATGTGCAGCACTCTGCCTGCGTTGTCTTCTGAGTGATTTAAAGCAGATCCATGGGATTTGTAAGTGCGCATGCGCGGGGACGCGAAATTCGGTTGGTGGACGCGCACATTGACACACACAGGGAAAATGATAAAGGTTTGGGCGGTGAAGTACACGGATACACAGGCTCGCCAAGTTGCTTGTTGCATTACATAATTTGATTTTAGCAACGGCTCATGGCACTGAAATTAATGCAGTTCAGTTGACCATCTAAATCCAGGGAAAATCTGCTGCGCGCACACTCATTTTAATTGTAAGTGACATTTGACACGTGTATTAATTAATAGCAAATTAATTGTGGGTGGTCAAAGGATTAATCATTGACAAGCACTCAAAAGGTTGTGGATGTTCTTCTTTTTCTTTCTCTTTACGTGTTATCTTAACAGTTTACATTAAGCATACTGAAAGTTGCTGTATATTTTATTATAGAAATATCCTGCCCCCATGTGGCAACATGCCTTATTTGTTGGAACTCTGTTGTTGTCCATTTACAGTCAGCATTGACCAATCCGACGCGTTATTGGTGTTTCAGCTCTGACCGTTCTGTCCAATCAGCACAGCCCAAAAGCGCCTAACAACCGTTCATCCAATAGCGATGCTCGAAAAGAATGACGGAGACAGTTAAAGAAAAGCGCTCGAGCCCAGCGCGCGAAGGCTGAAGTTCTATTCGTTTACCACCATCGGGCGGGAGATGGATGTATACATTTTGGCATTGTAAAAATAACGTTTACATTTAGGTTTTATGACGTTTTTGATAAAAAAGATTGCGTTTTCTTCGTTTATACGCCTTTGGAGTGTCTGCATCGTGCGATTGATGTAGTTTTGTATCGAATAAAACTCAAGACGACCTAAAGATGAGCTCTCTTCTGTCTGAGCGGGTAACGTATCAGAGCAAATATCAATAAATAACTTCCAAAATACATGTAAATGACTGTATTTGTTGAACAAATACTAGTTGACAACTAATTCACCCAAGAGGTGGTAAAGATTTTGAATGAATTCATCAGGTTATTTGTGTTTAGCTAGCCAGCTTAGCTATTCATCCTGTCTTTTGTCACGTAAGGCCAGAGGAATTGTGCACACTTTATTTGCTTTTTTATCTTAATTGTTGGCAATGTCGAATTTCTTTTCATTATATTCTAGGTAGGTTAGTGTTTACAGCAAAAGAAAAGTAATAAATACGGTGTAGGTTGCTTTCGAGTTACAATGTAATTCAGTGCTCGTAAAAGGTATGTAGTCACAATGCGATATTTACGTTCTCGTGTTTGCAAAAGCATGCGATTTATGAAATGAAACTATTTTATTTTTGTATTGGAAGTCTGTCAAATTAGTATTAACATGCATTCCAAATGTAATATTTTATAGCCTGTAGATCTGGCTGAAGCAGGAACAGCTGAAAGTGATTCAGATAGTGGAATGGGCTCACCAATGGAGGAGCCTGTGATTGACACCAACATGATCACTGAAGACCAACAAGGTTAGTTGGATAAGATCTTTTTTTTATGTTAGAGAAACAACTATTTGAGAATTTGATTAATTTTGTATGTGTTGATGAATGAGCAAAATTAATGCTACTGACACTTATAAACAGTGACACTTAAAATATATTGTGGGATGACAGATCCTTTTTCAACCATTGTGTTTCAGATTCAGATGAAGATATCACGGTTAGTCGGAAGGGCCGCTCTCGGAAGGCACTGCAGGACAGTGACAGCGATGGGGAGCAGGAAGAGCCTGGAATGGCAAATGCTCTGGTCCTGTCGGAGTCCAGCGATGAGGAGACAAAGACTAACGAGACTGAAAGCATCAAAAAGAAGCCAGGAAAACGAGTTTCCCGTATCTCAATGGACAGTGATGAGAGTGAGCCAGAGAAAGTGGAGGTCCAAGTCAAACCAAAAGAAGCAAAGAAGAAGAGGGAGAAGTCACAGAGACGCAAAGAAAAAGAGAAACGCAACGTTGCACTTGTAAAACGACTGAAAGAAAAAACTGAGGTGGGTGCTTAGAACAATTAACATCTAACCTTTTCAAAATTATTTGTTTTAATCACTTTCATTTACTACTTTTTTTTTTTCATTTCAAGGAGGCCTTTCCAATCAAAGCACTTAATGACAGCGGCTGTTTGCTTGGAGACTCTGATTTATTCGATGCCCAGTTAGAGGAAGACTCTGAACCGCAATTGGAAGGTGAAGAGGAAGAGTCTCTAGATGCTATCCGATCAGCTGTGAAAAAGAAGGCCAAACACAAAGTAAGCACAGACTTTTGCTTCCACTGTCTGAAGTCAACATTATTTAAATCTGTTATTTGTGGTTACATTTTATTATTACTTATCTCTAGCCTCGTCTGTCTGAGTTCAGTGGAGATGAGGAACAAGAGAACAGGTCACCACGCAAAGTGAGAATTTTTTTTTTTTTTTTTTAAATAGTATCAACTATAGTGATAGTCTAATTGATTATGTATAAAAAATGTAAAAAAAATCACTGACTTGTTTTCAGGAGAGAAAAGCAGCAAAAGCCAGCAAGGAGGCACTCAAGGAGCTTCACAGTGAGAGTCAGAGACTTGTGCGAGGTCAGTCAGAGGCTAGGCTCACTAAGTTCATTTACATGCACTTTAGGAGTTTGGTTTCAGTTAGACTAAAACAATCAAGTGAATGCTGTTGTTGTTTTTTTACTTTCTAATCATGTATCACAGTTTTCACAAAAATTAAGTAGCACAGCTGTTTTCAACATTGATAAGACTAAATGTTTATTGAACACCAAATAAGCATATTAAGAATGATTTCTAAAGTATCATGTGATGGCAAAGAATAGATATCTATAGACAGAGTAATGACAACTGAAAATTCAGCTTTGCCATCATGGGAATAAATGGTATTATAAAATATATTCAAACAGAAAACTTGTTGTTTTTTGTAATAGTAGTTCACAAAATTACTCTTTTACTGTATTATGGATCAAATAAATTTAGCTTTAAGCATATAACTTCTTTAAAAAAAAAAAAAAACATCCTCAAAAGTGTGGTGTACATGGGGCAAATGTCACTTCAGGATAATAAAAAAAAAAGTTGCTCTCTGACACTGCTGTCTCTTTTTTTTTTTTTTTATACATTTGCAGAGTCTATGCTCAATCTGCCATATTATATGCCAGAGCCCAAAAGTATCGACCAGTTCTTCAAGAGAAGACCTCGTCCTGAGGGTCGTGCAATGGCTTTGCTCAAGTATGAGATCAAGTCTATCACTAATGAACTAATTGATCTCCTGTTTAATTGATCTCCAGTGTAATCTTTCTTTCACTTGTCTTTAAGGTCCGCCAAGTACCAGGCTTGTATTTTAGAGAGCACTACACAACCACCTTCAGATCAAACCACAAGATCTCAGCACATGCCTGAGCAGGACTCAAGCCCTCCAACAGAATCATCTCTGGATAACCTGTCCTCCACAAAATCCCTACCTCTAGAAGACACAGCCACCAGCACTCATCAGGACAGTTCTACCAATGATAGCAACCCACAGACCTCAAACGAAACAGAAGTAGAACATGACATAAGCACTGACGAACCACCTGTGGGTCAAGAGAAAGGAACTCCCATTGAGCAAGAAACTGAGGGAGATAAACACTCAGACAAAGACCAAGAAAAGCAGCAGGTCTCAGTTGATCAGGCCCAGACTGCTGCTCAGATGCTCAAACCTCGCAAGGATAAACTAGCCAGATTACGAGAACTTGGTCTAGATCCTCCTCCTGTGGCGAAGTTGTGTGCAGATGATGGGGCTTTTGTCCAGTTGGAGCCACCTCAGGAAAACCCAGGTGAGATTTTTGGATTATCATTTTTTTTTAAATGTCCTTCATCCTTTCCACAATTAGTGATTGATTTTGTGTGTGTAATACAGCTCTGAAAGCACTACAGGAACGCTTCATGAAGCACATCCAACCTGCTCCTCGCCCTAAAAGGGAGCGCACGTTGCAGCTTAATGTGGTGAGGAAAGACAGCGCCCCCTCAGGACAGGAAGAACTGCGCTCTGAATCAATCACAATAACTGTCAATGAGGGAGAGGATGAGCCTCCAAATGTCAAACCAGGTACAAATCACTATTTTTTACCACAGTGCTTTGATTTCCAGGTATGGAAGTCATTTTAATGTGGGTTTTGTTTTTTTCGTTATACATTGTTTGCATCTTTGTAGGTGAAAAACTGGTACTGTTGAAGTCTCGCTTGCAACAAGCCATGGCCATCCGCAGGAAGGAGGAGAGGGAGCGTAGAGCTGCTCTGCATCGCCTTGACAATGAGGATTGTGAGGAAGAGGAGGAAGCAGAGATGACTGAGTCAGAGGATGAAGAGGTACTAGAAATTGGCATTGTTTTTGGATTGGTCAATATTTTCAATTTTTCGAGATCTACTATTCTTTAACATGACTTTCCTCATTTTATAGTCATCCATTTTAATTTTATTTCCATTTGTTTTTGGGGTTTTTTTAGGGTGTTGATGAATTATTAGGCGATGGTGGTGATGATGAAGTGGAGGAGGGAGAAGAGGCAATGGACAAAGAGGAAGGTGAAGATGAAGCTTCAGTAAAAACATGCCCTTCCCCAGGCTTCAAAAGTCCCTCTCCAACTCCAGCAGACACTGATGGAACATTGATGCTGTTTGCTGGCAACTCCTGTTCCCGCACAGGGTATGTGTATGTTTCCTAATTGGGACGCAACACACTTTCTGTAGTCCGTACTAACTGAATATCTTTTTCTGTCCAGGGATGGTGTAAGAAGATTAGGCGCAGCTGGTCATGAAGCTGACAATAAAATGGGTGAGTGCGTATGGATATTACATACTCCGTTTTACTTTTGTTATACTGGTTGCACTATGAACTGGTCACTCTAAATACATGTGAAATCAGACTGAATTTTCATTCTTTTCACAGAGGAGGATGACACCCTTTCATTGGCTAAAGACAGCAGTCATAACAGTAGCTTTGAGCTGATGGGCTCAATGATCCCGTCATACCAGCCAGTCAATAGAGCTGCAGGCAGAGGCCTGTCCAACAGTGCTTTCCGCTCTCCATCTCCTTGCCTCTTCAGATCCAGCTTCCTCGGCTCTGCTTCAAAGGTGAGGGTCTCTTGGAACTCCTGAAATGAAGTTTGTTTGGCTTAAGTTTTTTGCAAAATGTCACATCATCTGTTTGTAGGGCTACACGATTAATCAAACGTGATTGTCATGCACATTTTGTCAGTAAAGCCGGTTCTGTGATTAGTAAATCTACATCACCTGCTTTCAGGTGGAGCAGCTTTTACTACACAGAGCCATAGTTCTCTGACAAGCTACACAAAAAAATCACAGACGATATAATCGTACGATTATGAAAGCTGTTTGTGTAGCTTCTCAGTGAACTACAGCTCTGTGTAGTAAATGTTGCTCCATCTGAAAGCACCTGACAATACCACATTTAATAACTTATTTTTACTCCAAAATCACTTCATAATGTCAGTTGAGTGTTTGAGAAAAATCCTTCTGTGAGATGATGTGGCTTCTTACACAAAATAAGGCACGCAACATATTTAATAGTATTCTAAGCAGTGATAAATATGTTGATTAGCATTTCATTGTAGATGCACCTTATTAGGATGAAAATAATAATAAGAGCTACAGTAAAGATAAACCATAAATATTGCTGTAGTTGTGTTTATTAGTCACGTTGAATCAGTCAAAGCATTGAAAACTGTTTATTCAGCAACCTGATATTTTTTCAGAGCTCAGGTAAGATGTCCGAACCTTCCCTCTCCCTCCCTGTGGAGGATTCTCAAGACCTTTATGCTCCCTCTTCCCCGAGTGAGTCCGCCCTCCCTCCGGCTGGGGACTCCCAGGGTCGCTTCTCACTGGAGGAGGACACCCACTCCCAGCTACTGGATGCCGATGGCTTCTTAAACGTCGGTCCCCGCGGTGTGCCTAGCCGTTCCCACAAACGGCAGCTTATACTAGACAGTCTGGATGAAAACGCCATGGATGCTAACATGGGGGAGCTCCTAGGGCTCTGCTCAGGGGGCTTTGGAACAGGGCAGACCCAGCCAGGGGTTTCTCAGCCTGCAGCAGAGGATGAGCTGCTGGGGTTGTGCTCTGGAGCTTTTTCTACACAGCCTGAAGAGCCAGTCGTCAAGCCCAAGGAGAAGAACAAGTCTTTGGAGCCAGAAGTGCAACGAGGGGAGAGTCAAGGCAGCTCAGAGGCAGACATGGACCAGCTGCTGGCTCTCTGCTCTGGCAAGTTCACAGGAAGCCCATGTAAGTCTTGTTGTTTATACTGAGGGTTAAAAGGATGTTTGTTAAGCTTTGTAGGTAACGAAGTATATTTAACCTGTTTTTAGCTGCTTCGTCGCTGCGATCAGTCTCAAGTCCTGCCTTTGAAAAGCCATCTGAAACGAACAGGTACTAAGCTATAATTGATGTACATGGATTTATTGCGTACCGTTGAAAATTATAGTTTTTGTTTCTCCAAATACTAAATGTTTTATACCCTCATACTCTCCCCATAGGAACAAGAAGATAATTGAGGAACAAGACGAAGAGGAGGAAGGTGACTGTGAGTTCAGGCTCCTGTCAGATGTAGACAGCCTCAGTGAAAAGGTACTCAACAAATAAGAGATCTTAGAAAACATTTGTTACTTTGCCCAATGTGCCCACATTGGTTCAACCAGTGGTGCGAGTTTAGGGTGGGACTACCTGTTTATCCAGAAAATGGGGAAGTGTTTTTAGGGGGGGGAAAATGGGTCTTTTTTTTATGCAATATTGTATGTGAGCACAAAAATGACACATTGCAGTGGAGAAGGTGAATATTTGCATGTATTTGTTACTACTCTTTCAGTGCTTAGTGCTGGAAAAAATGTTTTTTTTAATTTAAGGATGAAAATGAGGATAAATCAGATGCTGAAGAAGAGGAAACTGAGAATGAAGAGGAGGAACAGGAAGAGGAAAGGGAAGCGGTCTTTGGACGACGCACTGGCAAAAAGAAAATGTATGTCTATTTTTGTTTTTTGAGATATTTATGAACCTTTAAAACCACTTTATTGTGGTAGAGGTCGGGAATTACTGTCACGTAAGATGAATACATTTCATGTGTGTGATATCTGTTATTTGTGTCACAATAGCCGTTTAGCAGAGTTTGTGGAATCCGAGGCAGAGTTGTCTGGCAGTGATGTGGGCAGTGAAGATGAGGATGATTATGGCGGTGATGAATACGAGGAGGAGGAGTTACAGGAAGATTTGCCGTCAGATGAGGAACTGATGGACCAAGTTAACAAGATTCACATGTAAGAAATGTTATTTTAATCCTCCACTGTCTTGCTCTTTTAGTAGGTGGTGGAACAGGTGAGCACTTGCAAAAGCAGCTGAAATGCTTGTTTGGTAGCTTTGCATTTTACAGTTGACAGCACAAGTGGGCTTGTCTGTTGCTGGAAATTGTTGTAACATCAATGCGCCACATGGGGGAGCCAACCGATTTATCAAAGCTAAGCTGGGTACTTCTATTATAACGTGATCAATCAAGTGTTATAACTTCCTTAAACCTGATTGCTTTTAGAAATAACTGCACTTCATAGTCTTTCACTAGAAACATGAGGCTCATTATGTTCTCCTTACAGGAAGCAGGTCTTGGATGATGATAAGCGAAGACTGCGGCTGTATCAGGAGCGTTACCTCGCTGACGGAGATCTGCACTCTGATGGACCTGGACGAGCTCGGCGTTTCCGCTGGAAAAACTTTGGTGAGTTCAGCTTGTGATATGGATCCCACCCCTCAGTATACTGATGTTGAAGAGCGTTTGAACTTTACAGTGTTTGTAGCAGCTAACTGGAGTAGATTTGTCTGAACTATATTCATGTTGTGTTCATGTTTTGTCCAGATGATAACTTTGAGTTTGGTGGAATGGGCCCTGATGGAGATGAGGAAGAGGAAGATGAAGAAATCGATCAACTGGAGTTGCAAAGACGTAAAGAACGGCTAGAGAGAGACCAGTGGTTGAGAGAACAGGTGTGTGTGTGTGTGTAAGAAAGAAAAAAAAAAAAGTTGTGTGTTCATGCTTGTGTGCATGTGTCTGACTTGGATCCTGTTCTGTAGACTGAAGCTCGGGCCAAAAAGGGAGAGGATGCAGATGATGAGGAAAAGATTGGAGAAGAGGACAGTCAGTTTATGAAGCTAGCTAAGAAGCTAACTGCTAAGACCCTTCAAAAGAAAGGTACTAAGATAGTAAAGACCAGCAGTAAAGTTTTCTGACAGTATTTAGGACTATAATGCTGGTTGACTATTTGTTTGCCCCCTGATGGATACACTTGTAAAACTGTCACCTGTTTACAGACCCTTCAGCTGCTCCTTTGCAAGAGAAGGCAGCTCCCAATACCAACCAGTTCCAAAAGCCATTTCAGCCTGCTGTGGTCAGTATCCACAGCACACTCCCTCATGCTGTTCTCTACTTCCTGTGTAAAATTTAGTTTATTAGTGCTGTTTTCTAGTATTTTTTTTTATAGCAGTTCCACTGTCAACTTGTTTAAATTGCTTTTAAGAGGAAATATTGTGACACAGTTGTAATCTTTTGACTTGTACTTTATCTCCAGGTCAAGAGAGGCTCATTACTCAGTCAGCCTCGAGCGATGTTGCAAAAGTTAGCCAGCATCTCTGACAGCAACCCCTTGGCCCCTCGTAACTCACGAGGTTTCCTCTTCCAAACCCTGTCACCAGAAAAAGAGCAACCTGCATCAAAGGGACCCAGAAAACAGGTACTTTGATCAATTTTTTTCCATGTTATTTACATTTTTACAAGAATATTTTACTTGGGAATTAGAATAAAATTTATGGAAAGGGAGGAGAACCAAAAAGAAATGCTGACAGTTTTCCTTGATGCATGATTTTTGAGATATAAGTTCTACCACTGGATGGAGCTGTAGTCTTAGAATGATTAATGAAGACACTCCTAGTTGGGGTGTCTAATTATATTAACACTCAAGATAAATGTTTTATTGTATAAAGATTCTTTTTTTTTAAATATAATTTTTTATATATATAATGACATTTGTTCTTAAGTATGAATAAAAATGAGTAAATTAACTTTGCAGATTAAGAAAAGAGGACAGATGGACTCTTTTAGCCCTGCTGCCAAGCGGCCATGTCTCGGGAAGTCCCTCAAACCTACAGGACCACCACGAAGTATTTTCAGCTATTTGGAAAACTAAAGTTGCTTCCAAACTTCCCAGTGTTACTAACAATTAATTAATAATTATATTTGTCCCATTGTCCATACTAAATGCTATGACATTGAGAGTTTTGCTTGTTTTAGATTATTTGTATCATGTAAATATTGTGATTTCTCCTTTTAAAAGTGATGTAATTTTATTTGTTTTTATAAAATTGTGTATTAAAGTGTATTTTAAATCATCACTGCTATTTGCACTTTTATTGCCAATCATTTTTCCTGTTTAACCTGCTCAAACGGATACCGAGACATTTAGTTAGGCTTCAGTTAACTGTTTTTGTAAGTGCTTCTAATCCAGCTCTTTTCTGGAGCTGGAATTTTACTTTTACTTATTTTATTTTTTTAGATCAACCTTGCTCCAGGCTGGACACAACCTCTGATTTGTGACTATACTGTCAAGATAATACTGAGTTTGAGTTTGGTTCCAGCAACATGTTGAGCCTCTGCATCAACCAGTGATCCCAAAAAGAAATGCTCTTTTGAAGATAATTGACCTTGTCAAACTAGAAAACTAATTCCATGTTGCCTGCCAAGCCATGAAGTCTATGTGTGTATATATGGAGAGCTTCTGGGCAACTGGTTGAATGTGCAGTAGCTGCCATACTGGATCTGAGTGGTGGCTTTTGACAGCAGTGCCAGGGGTGAGTCCCTGTGGGCTCTGTCACTGCTCAAACTGCCGGGATGGGAGACATGCAACTGAACTGAGGGAAATGGGTCATAACTGCAGGCTGCTCGCATCCAAACAAGTGCTTCAGTTTTCTGGCAACAGCACGCATTTACTGCAAGTTATCATGTATGTGTGGGACACAATCCAGCCTTTTTTTATTTTTTATTTAGTGGCATAAACACGTCTAACCCGTAGTGTTTTACAGGTAATGTATTTTTGAACTCATACAGCAAGTGTTAAAGCTCATTTTACGAGGCAACTTCAAGCATCTCTTGTCTCTTGCTCTCATCTTCATTCCCGTTCCTTACCCGGATTGTTTGCTTGATGTAGATGATTTTCCATGTGACGAAGCCGCAGGCAGACTTTTTATTTGATGTATTTTTCATGTGTTAAGGCTATTATTGAGAGATGGAAGGGGGAGAGAATAGAGAGCCTGAAGGTGCGACACTTGAATGGGGATGTTGTTGGACAGAGTGAGGGGGGGAGAGAAGAGTTCTTTTCTGTCGCCAGCAATTGCTTGTCATGGGATAGGGAGGGAATGTACTTACTGAGTCTGTCTGATGTGCAAGCACCAAAACACAGTCACACAGTGCCTCATGATAAGCCATCATAGACCAACAACAACAAAACTGTAGGCCCATTAAGGGGTATAAACCTGGTTGTAAAATAGTCGTCCTTTTGTCTGATGACGTTAAGGGTATTTTACACTTTGTAGGACTTAATTTTTAAGTTTATTTTATTTTATTATGATTATTATTTATTTTTTATTTTTTGCAAAAAAAGATGCACACACAGCTAACCGTCAACTGTCATGTCAAGTAAAACAGGTTTCTGTGATATATTTAATTCTATAATAACATGATAATGACAGTATGTATATTTTATGTATTGCCAGAACTGATAGTAATGAAAAGTAAATGTAAATCTTCTTTAATACCCTATACTTTTATTATTTGTTTTGACCTCTTTTTGGAGAGCCCCTCCCTTGTTCAAGACTTGAATTAGTTTTCCCACACTATTTTCCACTCATTCCACCGGTTTCCATCTTATGTGGTCCCTTCCCAGTTTAGGAAGTGAGTCATAGCCCAGTGGTCCGTTGCAGTACACGGGAAAAGAGAGCGGATGGGAGGGAGAGAGAGAGAGAAGGAATCAGATCAACATCGCTAGAGAGGGTCGGTCGGAGGAGGGGAAAACAGGGAGGACACCGTATCTTATTCGCGGACGAAAAACGGACAACAAACCGTAAGACAATGCCCTCTAATAATTGATTCTCAAATCTTATTGTCAATCAGCCATTTATGTAACGGCTAGATAAAATTGGAGGAGGCTTAGTCGCTCTGTGGATGTGCGCTGTTTTTCGCCGCGTTCCCGGCCGAGCGAGCGAAGCTGAGAGATGGGGTGAGACTAGCGTAACGCCGCTCGCGCTTACGTAATCTAGCCTGTTTATCTGGATTCTATTTATCAGTATTTTTTCCTTGGTTTTTGCGATTGACTGTTACTGATTTGTTTTGCGGATTATCTGAATATGTGCTAACATTTATTTTGATAACGTTTGTGCTCGTTAGGCAGCTGGTCGAGCATCGAGCTCTAAAAAATGCGTTTGATTAGTGGATGTTCATTGATTTCCTTCGTGCATCGTATATATTTATTTTAACGCGGCGCTTCGAGCTATTCCAATCGAATTGCACGAATCGTCAAGGAAATTACAGCAAGAATTTTAAATAGTCTATACCGAAATGCACCGAGCCGTTCAGGTTAGCACAAATTTTCGGTCCTGTTCTTGGGGCGGAATTGGACTACTTGCAGATTTTATGTCCTCAATCATTTTATTATTTGCGCCTCAGGCGCGCAACCCTGAATCGCTGGTTGCTGTTCTTCAGCACCACAGCGCCTGTCACGCCGGATGATTGACAGGCCCCCGAAGTTATTACGTGGACTATATCTGTGAGAGGACATCTGAATATTTCATGTCACCGAAATGGAGAACATGCCGTGGAATTGCACCACTGAATATTTCATGTATTATTTTAAACATTATTAGCGAGGGATTTTAGCCACAGATATTATTTACAGTGTGTTAGTGGCCTTTCAGCACTTTTCTGTTTTGTCTGAAACTATATTCACAGCCAAAATATAATATAATGTATTACTTTGCTTTTGCATCCTGTAAAGACTCTTCTGTCAAACCAATAACTTTTTTTTTTTTATCTCCCCTTTTCAAAGAGCGAGTGAATCTCAAACAAAACTGAAAATGCTTCAGCAAGATCGGGCCATGAACCCTATCCATGGAAGTCAAGCTCTGGTTGAACCACTGTCAACTCTGCGTATCCATTCCAACAGTCAGAAGAGATGCGAGAAAGATGGTAACTTTAACTTCCTGGGGCAGGATGATGACCCCATGACAGGAGATGAAAATCGCAACCAGGTGCGTCCAAGAGCTTTGGGCCGTGATCTGCCCCTTTCTGCCAACCACTATGGACCTGGACCCCTCTCCCCCTTGTCTCGTCTGCCATGCTGGAGCCCTTTGGAGCCTCTTCCTGAGATTGAAAGTGGAGACGATATGGGAGGCAGAGTGCCTCCAGATGGCGCAGAAGAAGGCAAGGTTGATGAAGAGATGAGGAGAGTGACGGATGATGAAAAAGAGAAGGCATTGGGAGAGAGTGAGAAAGTAGAGGACCTACTGGATGATGACGAAGAGGAGGATGGTGTGATAGAATGGGCTGACAGTGATGAAGAGTTTGAATTCAGTTACAGGTCAGATAGCTCTTCCCCACTCAGCACAGAGAGTGGTGATATCGGGGGCGCAGGGGCCCACAATTCCATCTGGGATCAAATCTGTCATGAACGTCCAACGGCAGACAATGGGAATGCAACTGTGGACACCCTGAAAAACCAAAACCACGTGGATAAGAAGGCAGAGCGTCGTCGAGAGAGCCTGGAGGGCGCTGATGCAGTTGAAGACGGCTCGTCGGACTCAGACACCGACCCCTGTTCTGAGCTGCCGGACCTTATGGAGGCTGTTTGGACGCTACAGGACCGGGAGAGGTTTAAGGCGCAGGAGATGGAGAAGCATCAGGTCCAACTGACTATGTATCGTCGCCTGGCCCTTATCCGGTGGGTTCGCACCTTACAAAACCGTGTCCAGGAGCAGCAGAACCGGCTTCAGTCCAGTTTCGACATCATTCTTACACACAGGAAAGAGCTTCTGCGCATGGGTGCTGCCACTGCTGCCCAATAACAGACAATCTGAGAAAAGTCATGAGACCAGCTGATGACTATTATCATGTGGAAAGTAATCTGTGTGCATCTTATTCTTTTGAATCAAATTACCTCCTGGGTCTCTGAACTATTTTGCCCTATAATGATCCATAATGCTAAACTTTTCATAAATGTGGTTAAAAGTTCTCCAGAACATCACCTTGAACTGTGCCCATGAGGTTACTGATGTCTCCGAACTCCTCCAACCTGATATGTTTTCAAAAAAAATGTCATATAAATGTTTTTTTTGTGTGTGGTATAAAATAAATTATATTTAACAATAAATGCACAATGTGTCTTTTGTGAAATGCAGTTTTGAAAAGCAGTGCATTTATAAAATATTTTGACTTAAAAATGCACATCTAAAAATTTTTTTATTTAAATATAAATGTTATTGTGTTTTGACTAAATCGGTTGTTATTTTATGTTACACCAGTCATAAACAATTTTAAGAGTCAGATCACGTTGAAATTGTTCCTTAGGGTATAGCACATGTTCACTTGATCACATTTCCAGCCAGTGTGTAAAAACAATTCAGACAAATTTAGTACTGACACATTATTTAACAATATTTGGCAATTCTTATGGTCTAAGGCTTGATACTGCTTCAACACTATATATTCAAGACCCTCTCTTGACCTTTAACGACAGTGCTTTCTTTAAGAACCACACAGTGTTCAATTGTTTCTCCTTATCACACACAAAAAAGTGCTGGATGAGAGTTTTAAATCAAAGTGGCCTACACCAGTCTAAATAGCACGGGCTCTGTATCTTGTTGCCCCGGGCTGAGAGCGTCTGGCCTTTCTCTGTGCATGCATGTGTCTGAGTGTTTACGGAGATACCAGTGTTTGTCCTATAATCCACAGTCAAAGCAGAGCTGCAGGGTAAGAGTTGCACTGGTTCCTTGTCCCTGAGGGATTTGGACAGAGCGCGCCTCGGGGCACCTGGTCCAATCCGGCCCGGTGAGCAGCCTGCAGGTCCAGTCAGACTCGCCAGCCAAAAGCCCGGGGCGAAATGAGGGATAATCCGAGCATTTCTCACCCAATGCGGCGAATTTTTACTACTAACCGTGTGCGCTTATCACACCCTTTTGCGAATGTACGGAGGAATTAACATGTTTAATGATTTGGTTTGTCGTCTTTGGCTCGATGTCACACTACCAAAAGTGCGAGCTAAGAGAATTACACGTCTTTGAAAGCGTTTTTGTCTCGGAGCGCAAGTGTTCTGCGAGAATTAACCAGATACAAAATGCTAAAGAAAACGTGTGTTTTACAAGGGATAACATTTCTCGTTTAACAAATAACGACAGCTCTTTTATGTATATAAAGTACATTGGAAAAAACTGGAAAACAATTTATCAGTTTAGGATAGTGTTGTTTTCTGCCCGAAATCTGTCGAGGGTTTCGCGCGCAACCCAATGTTTTGGCGCTTCTCGCAAAGTTTGCTAACGTTAACTGTCGACATGTCTGAAGACGTTTAAAACACAGCATTAAAAGTTTTTGCGCTATTTAAACCTGTAATAAAGTTAATAATGACAGCAGGCCTAACTGTTACTTACGTTTTATCGATGAACTGTCAGATAAAGGCTAACGTAGAGGCCTTGCTTGGACTCCCTTCTGTTGCCATAGTAACTTCTTCAGGTAAAAGGTCATCTGAGTTAGAGCCCATTAACTTTTAGGCCCAATCTAAGTTAAGTGATTACTTGAAAACTATGTTAAAACATAAAAGCATACAGGCTGTATAGAATTTTCACCTAAAAATGAAAATTCTGTTAACTATTCCAACTATTGCCTGTATCATTTTCTTTCTTCTGCAGAACACAAAAGAAGATATTTTAAAGAACGTGGTAACCAGAGTTGATGCTTTCTATTGATCATATTTTTAAGTCTCAATTTCTTTAAAATATATTCTATTTTAAGCAGCAGGAAAAAAAAATATCATACACATTAGGAACAGTTTAAATCATGACAGAATTTTCTTTTTTGGGTGAACTATAGGCTATTATTTTACTGAGGACAGACTTTATTTTACTAATTAGGCGTTTTTAGGAAAACATTTAACTAATCTACATTCGAAACGGTCCCTTGTAAGTCAGTGTTATTTCTGCTATCCTGATTTTAAGGCCCCTGGGATGACTCTGGGAGAAAAAGAAGAGGTGGGTTGTTGATCCTGATAGTTCAGCAGTGTTTTTTTGATGTGACTCGGTGTGTCTTCACCCAGAAAACATTTAAAATAAATAAATAAATAAGTCAAAAGCCACACTGTATAATGTAGGCAGCGGGACAAACTGCTGAGTGAGAAGGTCCCTGCTGGGCGCGAATAACGGCAACGGTGAGAACGTCTCTGCACCCGAGGAGATGAAGTAAAATACGGGTGTGCTGCAGGATTAAACGCCGTATTTCTGATGATGCGGAGCCGCTGATTTTGCGCCCAAAATAAAGAGAGATTATATAGGCTATAGGCTACGTTGAACTTAAGAAAGTATCACCGCTGTAACAGCAAACACGAAACTGTATTTAAATAGCCTGTGCATCACCGGTTCTCTCAAGTTCTGCATGAGCTAAATTCAAATAGGGCCTATATTTTCAACATATAAAGCCTAAATAGGATTAAATGTTGTAATATGTTCATAGACAGCTACTAGCTATAATAAAAAAAATGTAGTAGGCTACAAACCAAATGCATTCATTTATTTATTTATTTATTTATTTAGGCCTAGCTATTTTTTAATTCGTCTATCTATCTTTCTATCTATCTATCTATCTATCTAGGCTATTATTAGCTATACATGGTTTCTACTCCGACTACTGGGCTTTATAACAGTAATTATGTTTTTATTTGTGTAATTATTATATATTTTATAGGCTGTGTCTCAGAAAATATTTTAGAGGCTAATAGCCCATTTTGTCGAAACGTGAACTATATTTAATTCCGCATTGCATTTTTGCAAAGGCGTAATTACAGAATAAAATTGTTTCCAACGTAAAATTCGCAACTATTCTAGGAGTTAGTGCTTAAAATGCCTATGTAAAGCGAAAGGAACTGGTTGCATTAAACATTCCTCAACACGAGGGGGCAATATCAGTCACATTCAAGTGAATAGGCATCACTGTTGGTAACTGTGTCCCTTCTCATGTGTGCCCTCAAAGATTTTAAAGTCTCTTTCTGTCTTTCTTACCTCTCCCCTCATCTTTCCCTCTTCATGATGCAGTGTGACAGTGAAGTAGCCCCTAGCACTCCACTGGCGTGGAAACAATCAGCTTGGACAGAGAAGGGGTGGCAGAGAGTCAGGGGATGTGGACAGCCTTGGGGTCCATGCATGATAAAAAGGATAGATAGATAGATAGATAGATAGATAGATAGATAGATAGATAGATTCAAAATAAAGGTTTGGTGAAGACAACCTGTCTTGATTCAATTTTGGTTGCGTTTAATAATCTGCTAGAGCCTATAGACATATTGAAGCCTGTTGGTTTAAGTGGGATCAGCTGCCTCGGCTGCTTTAACCAGCTAATAAATATGAAAACAGCGGGTTTAAACTTTTATTCGTTTGCTGCTTGAAAGGATTATACCCCTCTATGGAGTCCCATGTAAATCTCGAAACCTCATAATGGCCAATGTTGTCCCATAAAAATGTGTTGAACAAAGGCGCTTGAATAGAGGCTCTTTCACGCATAAGGGGGTTTTCACAGGACTTCATTGACGACGGGTCGACCACACCACGCCCCGCGATAATCTCTCTGCCGGTGAAAGCGCGCCTCAGAGCGGCAGGTGCGTGTGCCAGGCACGGGGGTCACAGGGCCGACGGTGGTGGGGGAGCTCGCCATGTCAAATCCTCCCAGCTGCCGGTAGGAATTTTTTCAGAGGCTGTCACTTCCATTTAGCTTGCTCTTTTTCACCCCTTCAGATGAAGTGGTCCCTCTCGTGCCCAGGTCCTGTGGACGCCCTCTGCCACTTAACAAAAGCAAAGCGCCGCTAAACGACGACAGGCCGGGACAATGAATTCAACCCGGCCCGCTCTCAGCACCGTGAAATTGCAGATTAAACCGAAAAAGCGGTGCCGGTGACACCGGCGTTGCGTTTCTTCAAGAATGCAAATGTGAAAATTGCAATGTTGAACACGCTCACATCTTGACTGACCATATTTCCCTGATGCAACCTTTGTTCACAGTCAAAGTTTTGACTAGATAAAGTGAAAAGGCATGATTATATTACAGCAACACATTGGATGTGGGAAGTCGTTTTAACGTTTCCCTTCAAAGTGTTATCTGTTGCAGTTTTACTTCAGCTAGTACTGATTCCTTTGCTGTCACTATTCTAATATTGACTAGTAACTAACTATTTAATTGCAAATGTTTGCCAAGTCAAGTAGCCTATATAAAAGGGCATTATACAATGCAGAATGCGTCAAAGCAGCTTCACAACAAACGGAAAATAACAGTTATTGCTACAGAATTCATCAATAATGAAACAAATTCAATTTAAGCTGTGAAACAGCTTCAGCTTAATTTAGTTCAAATATTTTTTTCATCTGATAGTTCCAGTGCAGTTAAACGGATAATAATGCTCAAAATTGTCTTTTAAACCATTAAATTTTATGGAAACATGTGCTGTTCACTTTCAGCTATGTATTCCAATTGTTACAGGTGCCAGTTTCATTGTAGCTTATATCCCAAAGGTAGTATGTTTTTTTTCTTCTTCAGTTTAGTACCTACTGTAGTATACACTTGTTTTTTTACTTGTTTAGTCAGAATAGCTATACTTTGTAGTTCAAATAAAAATCGTATAGTACGATGGTTACTTGTAACAACTGGAATGCACACTAGTGTCTAATAAATAGGTGCTACTGTCTTGACTCTCGGATAGATAGTATTTATTAAGTAGGCTATATATATAGAATGCAAGTCAAGAAGTGAATAATGTGTAATTACAGATTTAATTAATAACTAAAAATAAGTTCTAGTAAAATAAAAATAGATACTTGTCTGTTGTAAAGAATAAACATCTTGCATTCCATTGTGTGATTGCAAATCCCCCCACACGCACTCAGCATTTTGAACTATTTATCACACTGAAGACTGCAACCTCCATATTTCTCATCCACTGATTGAAGTGGGGCCCACACAAAAAACATGAATACTATTAATTTGCTCTGCCCCCTTCATGCACCACCTATATTCTTAATCTGAGTTCAAAACATACCCTACTCTTAACAAACTACCCTTGGGCTATGAGTCCATAATCCCCAAACTCAGACGAGTCCCTCCGGAGCCAACGTGTCTCTTAATGCTCAGCGCTGTTCTTTCTCTGGCTGAAGAATTGATCCCAAAATAGGACAATCATTTTATCTGGACGGAGCAGAAACAGTTTTTTTTCCCCTCCCGAATACCACTCTGAACTCATATATTACAGTGCTAAAGCATTATTTTATGTTCAGATGACAGAAAACTTAAATTTCAGTTAATGAGTTTGAACTGAATGAAAATGAAACACCACCATCCAGACTTTAGATATTCCAAAGTTGGAATAATCCTTAAACAGCCAGGGGCCCCAATTATAGCTTATATATTTGCACCAGTGCGCAGCGCGTGTCTCACAATTGCTGAGAGGGCACAACAGCGAGAGCAGCGATGGCAGGAATTGAGCCAACAACTACCAGACACAAACCAGATGCACCCGAGAACCAGACTGGTGGTGCCTAAATAAAGAGAAGCTGCGGAGAGAGAGGTGTATAGATTTACCAGATAATATGCAGGGAACGTGGCGCATGATGTATGTCACAGTGTGTGTGAGTGTATTAGTAGTCAGAGCACTGGGCCCCGGAGGCGATTCCTGTGTGTGCTTGCGATAAAGGGGGAACTGGAGGAAGTGAGGGAGGGTGGGGAGCAAGAGAGAGAGAGAGGGAGGAATAGTTCGAATTGGAGAAGGATGTGGGTTGGCGGAGGGGTGGGGGAGTCAGAGACAGAGAAACGGAGAGAGAGAAGTTGAAGGGGGGAAAACAGAGTGAACAACCAGCAGAGCTCGGAGCTTTTATGATGCTGTCAAGATTCCTGGATTTTGTCCCCATCGGGCTCTCTCTCTCTCTGCCCCTTTTCCTCACATGAAAAGAGGGGAAGAGTGTCTTGGCAGGGTAATTAAGAATGGCCTCTAAACACAGAAGTATGGCAGGAACACTCCAGATGAAAGTAAATGATTAAAATAATTACAGGCGCAGAGCTGACGAGCCGGAGTGCGGGGTGGCCGCCGGACATTTGTCGGTAATTAGATAATTAATCTGAATGCAAATGATGAGTCCTAACGAAGCAGTCAAGCTGAACCAGTGACAACTACCGAAAGAGAGAGACGGGGAGAGAGGAATACTTTCATCACATGGATACACAATTTTCCCTCTTAAAAAATTCTAAAGCTGCAGTAAAGCCATCTGCACAATATATAAACAAAACTAGTAAAGACTGAACGTTCTCAGACAAAAGAAGATGTTATTTTCATATATCTAAATTCTATGAAGTGTATTGATTGCACCACAGTATAGGAAAGGGACTCAAAGGGGCAAAACTAATGAACATGAATGGGAGTCTTTGTAGTGGTTGGGGGCTATAGAAGTTCCTACTGCAGCTGAGGGTATACAGGATCTGAAACCCCTTCTGTCTAGACAACATGATCAATCATTCATACTCACTAAAGCAATTCCATGGTAAAGGAATAGGCATAACACAATACATTTTTTACTAATGCACTGAAAAACATTATCTAGAGAGACAAAATATATAGTTCTAGAAATGTAATATAATTAGAGATTGTTAGTTCTATCAGATGTCATATAACTAGCCTGTTTAAGATTGCATTAATTACCTTCACTTTTCAATGTCTGAAAAACACCCAAAACTCTCTTATATTTTAATGACCATAATATTGTGCGCATTGTAATATTCTCCAAGAGTTTCTGTGCCTGCACACACCAGACAGAGAAATTGTCACTTTTTATGTGCATAAACAGATTGTCACGTGACAGCAGAGCGCGCACTCTCTGATGACGTCTCAAGAGTGCGCCGCCGTTGTACTCCATTCAGGTTTTGCTGTGTAATATCTGGTTGAGCTGCACTGTTAGTCTACTTACTGATCAGAGCGTGTTTTTTTTTGCCTGTAAACTCGGTCCGCAATATGGAATACTTGATCGGGATTCAGGGGCCAGACTTTGTGCTGGTTGCGGCAGATAATGTAGCAGCCAGCAGTATTATCCAGATGAAACACGGTGAGTTTGACGTGTAGTAGCATGTTAGCAGCATGCTAACCAGGCAGATAACAGTTCATAATAATCTACAAAAACATTTTGCAGACCACAACGATTAACCACATTTCAGTGTTTATACATATCTGTCATAATTGCATTTAAACGTTGTCACCACTTCAGAATATATGCAATTGCTAATAAGTTTTAGCCGAAGTAGCTACCCCGTGCTAACACAGTTTGTGCGTTGAACTGATTTACATATTAATATATTCAAATCCGCCTGTTAAACTTTATTTAGATTACACTTTTAAGCTTCAGCGGGAGCAACACGTCAGTTATTATATTGTAATTATCATGGAGTATCAGTTGAGTGTCCTCGGATGAGTTTGCGATTTATTTGTGAAAGTGAAAGTAAGATCGCCTCCAAACCTCCATAGTTACGAAGGAGGAACATTAAAATTCAAGTTGTTCTCCACAAAGAAAACTCCATAAAGTAAAATTAGTGGTGCTGTTTATGGTCTAGGTTAAAACTTAATCTTACTTCATCCAAGTCCCATCATATTAGAATTGAGAT
>SCHK01387747.1:4874-16908 GCA_004124795.1 Poropuntius huangchuchieni | reverse complement strand
ACACACACCGACACACCACAATTAGAGGTGTAAGTTAGAGACGGATGCATTAGGACAGGGATCCTCAAATCTGGACCTCGAGATCCACTTTCCTGCAGAGTTTAGCTCTAACCCTAATCAAACACACCTGAGCATGCTAATCATTGTCTTCAGAATCATTATAAAATCACAGGTAGGTGTGTTTTATCAGGGTTGGAGCTAAACTCTGCAGTGCGTTGGACCTCCAGGGCAAGATTTGAGGAACCCTGCATTAGGGGATATATAGACATTTATGAACTGCCAGATGTTTTGGTTAGATATGGACAGATCTGTAGAGCAGATGTGATGGGCTAAGACAGATATGGACAGATGGGTTGAGCTGATGTAGACAGACAGGTGGTTAGATATGGCTGACAGATAGATTTTGATGGATGAGACAAGGATGGGTTGAAACGGACAGGTTGGGTAGATATGGATGGATGAGAAAAGCCGTTTAGTAGATATGGATGGACAGACTGGGTAGACAGATATAGATAAACAAGTAGGTACATGTAAACTAGTTGGGAAGATATGGTCAGACAGGCTGGATTGATATGGACAGACCAAAAAGTTGGGTAGATATGAAGAGTAAGGTAGTTGGATATGGACGGAGAGGTAGTTATAGATGAAAGAGTAGGTACATTTAGACAGATGAATAGGTAGAAATGGGTAGGTAGGTATACATAAACAGTTGGGGTAGATATGAATGGACTGGCTGGGTAGATATGGACGGACACATAGGTAGACAGATATGGATGAATGAGAAGCTATATATCAATGGGTTTGGTAGATATGGACGGACACATAGGAGGATCGCACACAGATGGATGTACAAGTGTGTACATATAAACTAGTTGGGTAGATATGGTCAAACAGGCTAGGCAGATATGGACAGACCAACAAGTTGGGTATATATAAACAGTAAAATAGCTAGATACGGACGGAGAGGTAGTTATAGATGAAAGAGTAGGTACATGGACGCATAGGTAGAAATGGATAGATAAAAAGTTTGGGTAGATATGAATGGACTGGCTGGGTATATAAAGACAGACACAAGTAGGCTGAAATAGACAGATGATAAGCTATATATGAATGGGTTTGGTAGATATGGCTGGACAAGTAGGTACATAGTTGGGTAGATATGTTCAAACAGGCTGGGTAGATATGGTCAGTCTGACAAGTTTGGTACATTTAGAAATGGATATACAAGTAGGCATATATAATCAGTTTGAGTAGATATGAATGGACTGGCTGGGTAGATATGGAGGGACACATAGTTAGATGGCAAATCAATGGATGAACAAGTATGTACATATAAACTAGTTGGGTAGATATGGTCAAACAGGCTAGGCAGAAATGGACAGACCAACAAGTTGGGTAGATATAAACAGCAAAATAATTAGACATGGACAGAGAGGTAGTTATAGATGAAAGAGTAGGTACATACTGTAGGTATGTATATATGGATAGGTAAGTAGGTTTATATTTAAACGTGTTGGGTAGATATGGTCAGACAGGCTGGGCAGATATGGACTGAAAGGTTTGGTAGATATAAAGAGCAAAGTAACTGTATGGACAGGTAGATATAGATGGGCAAGTAGGTATATATTAACAGGTTGGATAGATACGAATAGTAAGGCAGTTGGATGGAGAGGTAGATATAGATGGACAAGTAGGTAGGTAGATATAGATGGCAAATATGTATATAAGAACCGAATGGGTAGATATGGATGCACAGGTAGGGTAGATATGGCCAAACAGCCTGGTTAGATATAGATAGAGGTAGGCATGGACCAATGGGTCGGGTGGATATGACAAGAAAGGCAGTTGTAAAGGGACAGATAAGTAGTTATGGACAAGTTGGATAAGTATGAATGGAAGGGTAGAGTAGAGATGACTCACATTGCTCTTGGCCTTCATTCCCTCCATCTCTTCTTTAAGCTGTTGAAGTTCCTCCTCCAGTGAGATCATGCATGCATCCTTCTCCAGACTGAAAGCACAAAACCAAATGTCATTATCAGAAACATAAATGGAAAAAAAGTGGCAAATAACTGACAAAAAAAAAAAAAAAATCTCTTGCTTACTTCTCAAATGGCGGCTCTGCTTCAGCTTTATCAGCCTGTTGATATACAATTATAAATTAATTAACATGTATTCCACACATGCAAATATTATTCATTTATCAAATGCTCCACTCACACTTTCCATCTTTTCCAGCTGAGCCTGTAGAGATGCCACCAAATCCTCTTTTTCTTTTAGACTGATGGATAGAGTGAAAAAAATTCAATCCAAATTGTCGACAAAATATACTTAAAGAAAACATCAGATGTATTACATACCTAGTTTTAAGCTGGCCGATCTCTGCTGTGTATTCCCTTCGTTCAGTATCAGCCTCATTTACCCTGAAAAACAGGTCCATGTTTGGATCAGAGACTAAAGAGCTGCACAGTTCTAGTAACAACAGATGTGATCAATTCCATCTCAATTTGAAGATTAATTCAATTCAACATCAAAGACCATACCTATTCTGAGTTTCCTCAGCCTGAGTTCTCTTTACTGTGTCAAGCTCCTCCCTCAGCTGATTAAACTCCGCCTCCATTGATGTCAGCTGGTCCTCCCTCTCTTTCAGACTGCAAACAAATACATCAAAATACTCATGTTACCATTAAACTTTGAATATAAAAAATTAAACTAAACTTAGTGATTTAATCAAATGAATCCAAACAAGAGTTTACATTACCTGTTCCTCAACTGTTCAACCTCCTTCTGTACAGAATAAAAACAGGGATAAGAATAGTATTATTTTTCATTCCAAAACATGTAGTACAGTGTGTAATATTAACCAAAGGCCTGTTTCAAAAAACAGGTTTAACAAATAAGCCAGGCTTATTTCAGTTAGACTTATTTTGAACCAAATCAAATTGACACTGAGGCCCTGTTTACACTAGTGCGTTTTTGTTTTAAAACGGTTGTGTAGTGTAAACGGAGATCAAGCGGCCTAAGTCAGACTAACTGAGAAAAAAAAAAAAAAAAACCTGGAATAAACCTGTTTATATATTTGGTAAACTTGTTTTATGAAACAGGCCCCTGGTGTTGGTACATTGCAAAGGCAAACGTATCAGAGAGCACCAAATATTTGTACCTGGATCTCAGCCTGTGCTGTTGCTTCCGTCTCCACAGAGGGCTTTTCCTTAGTAACCGTTGTTGTCTGAGACAGCTGTGCTTTCAATATCTCCAGCTCTTCACATTTGTCTTTCAGCTCCGTCTCTGTGGCACGCATTTTCTCCTGGAGTTCTGTCAACAGAAGTAATTTCCGCCTTAATTTTACAAAAACATAAAATGCTACAAATAGAATATGGCTACTTTAAATTTCTTCTACAACTCACTGTTTCCATCTGGGAACTGAGCCAGGGGAACACTCATATTCATATCAAATGAAAGAAGATGTGTGTGTTTGTGTGTACTGACCGGTGAGAGTCTTGGCTTGCTCTTTTGCTGCGTCTACTTGAGCCTGAAGGGTGGTGCTGCCGTGCTGAGCCCCACGGAGTTGCTCACTGACGCGATCCAATTTCTTCTGCAGAGCCTGCTCTGCTTCCACATGGGACGTCTAAACACAGACATAGAGGGTAGTCAAAGGAATAGCTCACCTCAAAGCATCCATACTTTGTTTAAAAAGCCAAAATTTAAGTTATATCTAAAGCTATTTTACAACCTCATTTGGAATGTAGTGAAATATAGTGCTTTTTTGTCCTTTGTTGAACCTGACAGTCACTGTTCATCATCTACTTTCATTGTATGTGATATTGCAAGTCATGTAGGTTTGGACCAACAAACTGTAAATGATAGTAAACTGTCTGTTTAATATCAAAAGAATGTATCATTACTTAACATTCAGCATGGGAGTTTTAACCACAGGGGTTTACATTTCATGCATAGCTAAGCTGAAAAAAGAAAACCTAAAAAAAAATACCCACCCACACACAGACAAACACAAACAGACAAAATGTCCTGAGAGAAATGCAAGGCATCACAAAGACAGACAGGCACTGCTTTTAAAGTTTGCATATATGGTGAAATTCCTACCCAGAATTGTCATGGTACAAAGACCACGACCACCTCAAAGAGATGAGATAACAGGAAAGAGGTCAAGGGTCAGGGCTTACTTTTGTTTGTGTTAACTGTTCTTCGGCAGCCGCCATCTTGGTTTCCAGAGTCTTCCTGCGCTCTTCTTCGGCGTGCTGAGTAGCCGTGCGTTCTTTCAGCTCTCGGTTGAGACGCACACAGTCCTGACGCAACTTTGCCAACTCTGCATTCTGCCTGTGTGCGTGAAAAAGCCACCGATTTGCATAAAAGAAATGGTTAGATAAGGCAGGTTAAATGTTAATTTGGGGTGTATATATGGTCCAATTCAAAGAAACCAATGCTTAAGTCTCTGGCCCCTAGATATGGCTCCTTCTGTTCAGGTTATTGGATTTTTCCCACCCAGTTTGGCAACCACCAGTTGAAATTGTTAGTATACCTTCTTCACGTCCATAGGGGAGTGGAAAGAGCTACTCCAAAGTTTAACACTTCACTAGTTACAATGCAAGGTTATAAAGGGACTTTACGCCCAATACCTGCTTTCGGCTTGGCTAGTGGCTTGGTTGAGGGCATCTCGAAGAATAGAGTTCTCCTGTTGCAGACGAGCCAGCTGAGCATTGGGTCCGTTCTCTAACTGCTCTTGCAGGCTTTGGATCTGTGGCCACACACACCCCCAAAACATTCAATAACCTGACAACATACCCAGCATAGTGAGAAGGAAAGTGTAACGTCTGGTGACGTCTGACCTTGCTGTTGAGCTGTTGTGTCTCCTTGACATGCTCTTGGTAGGAAGCCTGCATACGAGCCTGAAGAGCTGCAATCTCCTGGCCACGGGTGCTCAGCTCAGAGCTCATACGGGTCTCTACGGAAGTCATCTTGGTCTTTGCAGAACTCAGCTCCTATTGGCCAGCGCAGTGAGAATTGGAGATACAGTTAACCACCCAGACCCTCAATGTTAATGTCAAATTACCAAATAGGACATACTCTTGATCAATGTCATTGTTGGTCCTAGGACAACATTCCTATCAACCAATCAGATTGTCAAGATAAGGAAAGGGTCAGAATAAGGGGTTTATGGGTTGGGGATTGGTTGAGATTACCCTATCATATCGCTGTTTTTAAAGTAGTTAACGGTTACGGTACAGGGATATTGTTAAGTCTAGATCCTGGCAGGAACCGTTTGTCCTTTGTATGGCTCAGTTGTTTAGTTATGCATGCTTGCAGGTGTCACCTTGGTAAGCTCTTTGACACGGGTCTTGGCTGCAGCTACATTGCCCTGCTCGGCGGTCAGCTGCTTTTCCTTCTCCTCCAGCTGCTTCTTCAGTGCCGCCAATGGGTCACCCTTCTGAGATGCCTGCACATAAGAATGAAAGAGATAGGCTATGAGTGCGAACGAAAAGAGACAAGTGTTAGGGGTTTGAAGAGGTGTAGATGTTGTACCAGTTGCCAGGAGTCCTTTCCTGCTTTCTTGCTGATGATCTCAAAGAGTTTCTGGGTCTCTGACTCGCTGAACGTTGCACTATTCAGACTGGACACCAGATTTTTATATGGTGATGGCTGGGGGACACTGACCGTTTCCACAGTAGCCACTTAAAAGAAATTTTAAAGTTAGGATAGACTGATGAGGGTGTTGAAAAGAGTGCAAGTCTGAGCATCTACTATCATAGCTGTCCTAGATGGATATGTCCAAAGGATACTCACCTGGCTCAGCCTTCTTCTTAGACTTCTTTTTGGTTGGAGCTTCAGTTTTGGGTTCTTCAGCTTTAGGGACAGCAGCAACCTCAGGGGCAACTGCTGCTTTCACCGCCACCTCTGCAACCACTGGCTCCACCTTAACTACAACTTCTGGGACCTCCACAGGTTTGACGGGAGCTGGTTCCACCTTGGCCACCTTCTTCTTTTTCTTCTCCTTGGGGGAAGGAGCAAGTGGGGCCACCACAACACTTACAGTGGGAGGGACAGGACACTCAATAATCTTAGGAGCTGGTTCAGGTACAACTGGCTGGGGTTTGACTTCAGGTTCAGGCTCGGGGACAGGCACAGGTTCAGGCTGGGGTTCTGGTTCTGGTTCAGCTTGGGGTACTGCTTTGGGCTCATTGTTCTCAACTACAGGTTCAAGGATAGGCTCAGGCTCAGATTCTGGAAGGTTCCCATTTGGCTTCTCCTCCTTCTTCTTGGCCTTGGTTTTCTTTTCAGATGCCTTTTTCTTCTTGTCAGAGCGCTGGGATTGGATCTTGCCCGAGTCTTGCCGCTGTTTGGCCAGGGCTTCCTCATAAGAGGTCTCCTTCATTGAAAAAGTTGACACAAGCGTAATGCCAATGGCAGAGAACACCATGAAGCCACCGAACACCACAATTCCCAGAGTTTGAGGGTCGTACACATCCATCTTTGCTTAATCCTGTCCTTCCTAATCCTGATCCTACAAACATGCAGATAAGGACTATTTAATGTAAGGGACCGTTTAATGTTAACAACAACATCGTAGCATTTCATACAAGTGCCAAGAACCATTTTACACAAGAACTTCTCATTTCTTGGAAGACATAAAAAGCAATGCTAAAATTTATCCTGCATTTCTACATCCTAAAATATATACATTCTGTTCAGTTTTAGATTACTTAATATACATAATATTCTTTAAAAATGATTTAGAATATTTTCAAATGAAAGACACACTAAAGTTTTGTTACACTGGCCTTCTAGACTCGATACTGCCACCTATATGCGTGGATGCAGAATCAAGAAAAAACAAAAACTTTCAGGTACTGACAAAAATCCTACAAGCATATTTGTCCCCCAGTTATTAATTCTGCTTGGTTGTGTATTATTCATATGGCTGGACATGTATTCAGCTTACATAAAAAAGGGCAAAAAAGTTGAATACTGAAGAACTATACCAAAAAAAAAAAAAAAAGTACATGGTTGCACAGTGCCAAGTGGATGGCAGTAAAAAATGATGCCTTGCCCTTTGAGACAGTGTGAAAAATCTCATCCTCTTGCAAATTTTGAGAAAAGTTCTTTTTATTGAAGCCAGCAACTCCATAACTTTTGCCCACTAGTTCAGGTTATGCAACACGCAACCGAGACTGCACTCCTCAACACTCTCTCTCTCTCACAGAGAGGCATACATTCAGTTTCCAGGGCACAGGTCTGTGTGCAGCAGACCACAATAACCTTCCCCCAACCTCACGTTTGCACTAGCCAGTGCAACTCTTCCCTGGAATTTCTATAGAGGGGGTCTCTAAATCTCTGCCTCAGGCACTTACTCAGGTAAGGAGGTAAGCTGACTGGGCTTAAAGAAAATACTTTTTACAGCATTTAACATATGCATTATAATTTATAAACTTCTTAGTTTTATAGAATAGCCTTAAGGAATGCCTACAAAAGGCCCTGTGGTGGTACTATAGCACAGTGATGATATCAGATGGTGTTGAACAATTACCACGGTATTTATAAGGCACTTCAAAGAACACCATAGTATTAACATGGTGCGTGTCCAAAAAAAAAAAAAAAAAATTGGTAATGGTTTGTTAGTGAAAACTTGTGATCATGAACATCTCAGATCTAGCTGCGATAAAAATATAGAAAAACTGTATTAACACATCAAGCAACAGTTTTTTTCTTCAACTACAAAACCATTTTGACAGCAAATATTTTTCCTGAAATGATCACACTTTTGGATCCACATGTGACAACCAGCAGAGAGAGGTCTTGGCAGACAGGAAATGCAGAGTTCCTATATGCAGGACACATACTCCACATCTGAATGAAAGGGGGCTGCTCTCTTTTGCCTGACATTAACCCTTTCAGGAACATTGCTGACGTTACATAATGACTGCCAAAGGAATTCCAGCTCTTCTGCTCTGTCTTTAAAACTAATTAAACAAAGTAGGGCTAATATCCTCCAATTTTAACTTACCTATTTCTTTGATGTGATAAAATTTTTTTTAATCTTTTAACCCTCTCTGCCACTTAAGCCCCACCAATCAAAGGAGAACATTAAATACATTTTCATGAAGAACAGAATGAAAGGTAATAGGAAGCTTTGTAAAATGTGAAAGTGCACATGCATTTTGGATGCTTATTACGTGTTAAAGGGTTAAAATCTAAACATACTTATTAAAATGCTTTTCATTCTTATATTTTAAATCAAATGCAAAAGACACAAGGCAAACAATCCCACTACTCAAAAGGGGGCAAAGCAAGACATATAAAAAGAAAGTCTGAATCTCTGAAGTAAGTAACAGAAGCATACCCTCGCGCAGAAGAAAAACGCTTTGAATCAGAACACCACAAGTTCAAACTACTTGAGAATGCAAATTATTTTCAAACTACAAGGATAATTTCAACAAAACCATTAGTCAGACTGACAAACTTCAGCCAGAGAACATAACAACTGGTTTGGTGGTGAAAAAACACACAAGAGTGATAAAAGCGTGCGCTTACCTGCGGTCAAACTCACAGTGATAAAGAATCGCCGCTGACTTTTGGAGTCGTGGCACTTTTTGCGAGTTGGCGCAGCGCCCGCCTGTGAAGCAGATACGCGACCTCATGCTAACATCTGATTGGATAAACGCCTGTCAATCAACGCTCTTTAAACCAACCGCGTCACGCGTAGTATCCAAAAGCATGCGGTGGGAAGCGCTGAGGGTTGTGAGTAATCGGTGGAATGTAGAGTGATGAAAGAATTTGAAATATAAACATAAAATAACGGATTTAATACTTTAAAAGCGTTATTTAAACATTAAAGACACACATTCCGCTATAGGCACAATTATCAAAACCACATGTATGTTGCACAAATGGTGGGAAAAGACTACATAGGGTTAACTGTTACTTAAGTTTAGTGGTTGTTTGTTGATTAAATGCTTGCCGTAGCAGAAAATAACACTATTATTTGGGTTAAGGTGCAAGAAGGCATTTACTGTCAGCCTTGACTGAACAAGAAGGGGAGAAGAGTGGGAAATGTGCTAGGTAGCAATTGCAAAACCCGTTATCTTTCCCCTATCAGTTTGAATAAAGCTTAAATGGCAATATTTTCCTCTCAAATGTGTGTAGGTGATGTAATTATTAGCTCTGGAAAGACTTCCAGTAATCTGAGATAACTACAGTTTACACTGAGGGCAAAGAAATGTCACAGAGTAACTGTTTACAAAATCAATAGTTCACAATATGTAGAAAAAGGGCCTTACTGTGTTGTGCTAGAGTTTAAGATGTAGGTTGTATTGTATGTGTACTGAAAGGCCTTGATGTAAAAAAAAAAATATATATATATATGTGTGTTTTTGGTTTTACCCCAGTTATTCATTTAGTAAAAGCAAGCATGTTGATGAGTTTGATGTTAGTTATTGTTGATGAGACATGCAATTACTTTTTTTTAAGTGAACTTGCGAGTTAAGTTTAACACAAGAAACCAACAGAAAACCTTTCTCCATTACTGTAAATGTGAAAATCTGCTTGCACATTATTACATGGAAGCCATGTTTTGAAGTTTTCCCTTAAAAATTGCATATAGTTTGAAATAACAAATAAAGTCATATTGTCAGGCATAAAGTGATACTCTGACATGTAAATTAGTAGTACAGTCAAACGATTAATCGCGATTAATTACATCCAAAATTAAAGTTTTTGTTTGCATAATATATGTGTGTCCTGTGTATATTTATTATGAATATATAAATATACACACACACATACAGTGTATATTTTGAATTTACATCTATATACGTATATTCATATAATTTATATTATAAATATATTTAATATATAACATATTTTTCTGAAATACATACATCTGTGTATATTCATATATACGTANATATATTTAATATATAAACATAACATATTTTTCTGAAATACGTACATCTGTGTATATTCATATATACGTAGCACACACATATATTATGTAAACAAAAACTTATTTTGGATGCGATTAATCATTTGACGGCATGATAAATTCGCTGGAAGTCAAAATTACGAGACAAAATAGAATAAATTAGAGAAAAGTTAGTTTTTAGATAAATTCGCAATTGTAAGATAAAATATTGCAATTTGAGAAGTATTTGTTGTTGCAAGATAAAAAGTCATGTTGTAGTCACAAATGCAAGATATAAAGTCTCACTGTGAGAAATAAAGTTGCAATGAGCAAAAAAGACGTTGTTTTGAGATAAACTTGCAATTGCAAAATATAATCGCACTGTAAAAATACATAAAATTGAAAATATATGTAGAAATATATCCAACAAAGTCAGATTTCCAGAAATAAAATCAAAGAACTACAGTTGAGATATGTACATTGAGATATGACCTTACTCAAGTGGAAACTGGCTACTGAAAAAAGTGGTTAAAATATAAAATTTGGTAAAATATATTCCAGTGATATTTTAATCAACTTTCATTAAAACCTTGCATCAGTCCATGTTCCCCCAAAGCTTTGCTCCAAAGGTCATGGAACGTTTGAAGATTCATCTAAAACACTGTTAACATTGTACACATCCACCCACTCACGCTAACACAGAATGTTTCTTTTTCTCGGAAACTATTTAATGCGAGGCAAAGTAAAACATTGTAGCTCATCAGGTGAGGCAGTTCACACATCATTTCCAGACCTGATGAAGAAAAGGATGGTCTACAGATCAACAAACATCCAGGGAATCTGTTTACTTAGTACCGAGACATCCATTGCCATGCTGATTTCTTAAAGGAGTAGCACCCAGCTGATAAGTCTGCTTTTAAGGTGTGTTGATGGGACGGTACATCAAAACGGCGTAAGACAGATCTCAGGTGCCACACAATGACAGCACTTCTGAAATAAGATTCCCTATATTCACTGCCAACACTTGCAAACTGAAAGTGTTGAGGTAACATATTTGCTTAAATTCCCTGTTTGAGCCCCAGTGGGTTATGGTCTTTGGGAACAACCACATCTGCCAGCAGCGGTAAGTACAATTACAGAGCCGTGGAGGTGAGGGGGTGGAGTATGCGGGAAGTTTGCTTTAGCCGTCACTGACAAGGGGTGTTCCATCAAACAAACCTTTATGGCAACCCCACAGGACATGCAGCTGAGCTACTCCAAACACCAGATGTGCATGTTCATCCTTCTGACTCAGACTCTGGCTATCGCACAGACACATACATATTTTCCACAGTAAAACAATTGCATTGTGGGTATGCAGGGTCAGGTAAAAACATGCCATGCATGGGGGAAATTCAAAACAATCACACCGCAGGAGAACTTAATTAACAAAATATAAATAATTACATAACGAACTTTGACTAAATATGCTTGCTTTTTCCCTGTAAAATTAATTTTCTCAAATTATATGTTTGGGTTTGCTTCCAAATTATTGTTAATGTCAAAAATATAAACACAGCCATCATACCAGATTTTAATTGTACAGAACATCAACATTGTTTTCTGATAAAAGTTTTTTAGTTTTTAAAGTTTTTTTTTTTTTTTAATTAAGAATCTATACTGATTTGAACTATGTTTTAAAAATCCATTTTAAAGGGTAAATTAGAACATTCTGAAGTTTTCACCACACTATAAAATTATTTATATAAAATTCAATGTTACTATTTGTGAAATTTTCTAGCAATTTCTACATAAAAAAAATTGTTTAAGGTAAATCAGACACCAAAGATCAATGCATAATCTATAAAATCAAAGTTAATTTATTAAAAATTATAAAATATAAATCCATAGTTGACATTTCAAATATTGACTATTTCTATTACTTTTGAAAATAGCGTGTGAAACATGAAAACATGTTTAAAAAAGAAATACACAGCTGAAAAAAATAATAATTCAGTTTTAATTCTACTTGCTTGAATTCACAATTCTGATTTACAATTCTGCTTCCTGTTTTCTTCCTAAGTTTAAAATCAGGACTTGATTTTGAATTCAGAAAATGTTCTTGATTCATTTCTAATAGCA
>SCHK01387740.1:0-13942 GCA_004124795.1 Poropuntius huangchuchieni | reverse complement strand
GCCTATTTCCAAAAAAAGTGGAGTGTTCCTTTAAGTGTTATCATGACACTGATGGAACACAGTCTGTTAAAATTCATCACACAAGCCAACTGACATTCACAGAGTGCTATAGGAATGAGATAGAGCTTTAGTTCAAAGCTCAGATAACTTGTGTACTCACCATACTGACAGGTGGATCCATTGAATCCTGCGGGACAGTCACACAGTTGATGTATGCGCCCTGTACACACACCCCCATTAAAGCAGACTCCGTAAGTGCAGAGAGCTAGAGCAGAAAAGAGATTTAGAAGCAGACAGTCAAGTAAATTGTTCTATGGGGAAATTTAACAAGGAAAATACATCTTCACAGAAAATATTGAAAGTTAGTTCAACAACATGATCAAATTATTCATGATTTATTTTATTTCACTAGGCAGTGATGATGACAAATCGNAAATTGTTCTATGGGGAAATTTAACAAGGAAAATACATCTTACAGAAAATATTGAAAGTTAGTTCAACAACATGATCGAATTACTCATGATTTGTTTTATTTCACTAGGCAGTGATGATGACAAATCACTTATAATATTCTGTTTTTTATGGCAATTAAGCTGCTAAATCATTACAGTAAATGAGAGAACCAGATGAAAAAATAGAAAAGAAATAGAATTGCGCCCCAAAATGTAGTTTTAGTTTGATGACTGTCGTATTAAATAAGTAAATAAATCTATAAAAGGAGTAAATAAAGTAATACTATGAATTCATATTGTGTCCATTTGACAGCCTGTTCAAAAAGACCTTTCAGCATCGTTACTCCATTAAAACTGCTCTAGGCATTTAAACCAAAAAAAAAAAAAAAATACCCCTTCTATCTGACAGATGTAACTCACAAAAGAAGAAAACAGCATAATATAGCTTTGTATGATATTAAATGCCAACTTATAAGTAGACTTACGTGTATTAGGACTATAATTATTGATTATTAAACTCTTTACAGAGGCTGAGCTTAGCAGGAGCAATTCACTCTCATAATCTAATTGTGGGATTCATTTGATAGGATATTATTGTAGAATTAAGATCTATGTGGGATCCAAAAAAACCCCCTGAGATGCTCTCCAAACTCATTGCACCGAAAGCTACAGTAAATGTCCTGCACCTACAGCTGTCTTTTGATGATCACAAAGGTTCATTGTGTCCTAGCTCACTGCAAGAAGAGGTCACTAAGCCTTCCAGATTCTTACAAAGCCATTGATGAGAAGCTATGCTCTGCCTTTTTATGGCCTTTAAGCATTAAAACATGTTTAGGCTTTGATGAACTGGCTGCCATGTAATTTCTAAAAATACAAATACTACATGCTATGCCATGTCATCAAGGGCAAACCACTCCAACAAAATAAAGCAGAAGTGACAGCAGTAAGAGACCCTAAAGAGATCTAGCAATATGGGCTAACCATTCAAAACATTATCTTTTGGATTATTCTCATAGATTTCAACACAACACTGACTAAATCCAATGATTTACTATTTGATATTTAGAGAATATACAGTTCCATTGTGCCTAAACAACAATCCTGAACCATCCTGAACCAAGATAAAGAGTCTATTGAACTGTTGCTAGTCCTCAAAATGAGCATCTGATGAAAAGTTTCTGTTCATGATTGACAACAGCAACAAAGCCAGAATCCCTCTCATGGAATCTCCAGAGAAGAACAGGAATCTCATTAATCATGTAAGCCATTCACTACACAATCCTTGAGTGAATGATGTTTATGAATCATTAACCTCAACCATACAAATCTACACTTAAAGGTTAGGGCCTATATGTTTGTTTTTCATGTCTTTTGGATGTCTGATGAGATACAGGACAGATCTGACAGTGGAAATACTTACGATAGAGGCAGCCTGCCTCTGCACTGAGCTGGGACCATCCAGGACAGCATTTGTATGTAGTCTTAAAATCTTGTCTGTAGACCTGCCTGTAGCCTATGTAATATGCAGTCCTACAAAGTGATAAAAATATGATTAATATAAAACTAGTTCAGCAAAATTTGAGACAAATAGCTTGGATTCTCACAATTGGCCAATCAGAATTAAGTATTTCAGAGAGCCGTGTAATAATAGATTTCTAAACCCCAATTAGTTCAGCATTTGTTCAGTGCAATGGCAACATTTACCAAGCCCAGTGCCTGTTTAATGAGGGCTATTCAATGATCTTCCATAATTGCCAAGGGGGTTGATGGCTCTGAGAGTCTTGAGCTTCCTTTTGATTCCCAAAGCATCTGAGACCCTTAATAACCATCGTCTCTCAACAACAGGATCAGTTTCTAACTGCTGTCTTTCTCTAGCCCTCTGCCCATTCTCAAAAGCGGCAAGAAGTTGGCTGGCACTGAAAGGTGTGCCAAAGAGAAATGGCTGTCGGGGTAAAAAGGACTATTGATAGTGAATAAGGGCAGAGGGACTCTTTACTACATGTAAAATCTAGTGCCAACTTTTAAAATATTTCATCTCTTTTGTTCTTGTTTTGTTGATCTTTAAGTCAAATGAATATGTACCTCCTTTCATAGTCCATACACCAAGCATGACCTGTGCATCCTTGCCTCCAAACCTTCACCATACGTGTAAAAGCCTGTACACATGGCTGTTTCTCAGCTATGATGATTCTCTCTTGTTCCGAGCAGACATTGGGCCTGAACAAAGAAATATGAAAGAGTTACTTTCCATTTCAAGTGCATGATGCAGCTCTTACATCAACAACTCTATTTTGAAGTCTTTTAGAACACAATAACTGGAAAATTATTTGTAATTAATATTAAAATAATAATAATTATAAATTACATTTTAATAGTGACATTTACTGAATATAGCTATTTGAACAAAAGAAATACTTATTTTACTTAAAAATGTTGTACATTTTTATATACTATATTATATAGTATAATAGTATACATTATATCAAAAGTACTTTATATTTACTAATATATAATTCTGTAAGGAAAAGATGAATGAATTTCCTTTTTTTAATTGATTCATATTCGTAACAAAAGTTTCATGCAAGAATTTGTGCATACAATCCAATCATACAATCCTCATGCAGTCAATAAATTTGCAAAATTAAAATAATAATATAATATTCTTTTTTTATGGCAGTTCAGCTGCTAAATCAGTTACAGTAAATGAAAGAACCTGATGAAAAAATAGAAAAGAAATAGAATTTCACCCCAAAATTTAGTTTTAGTTTGATTACTGTCATATTAAATAAATAAATCAATCAATAAAAGGAATAAATTAAGTAATACTATGAATTATTATATAGTATAATAGTATACACTATATCAAAACTACTTTATACTTACTAATATATAATTCTGTAAGCAAAAGATGCCTGAATTTCTTTTTTTTTTTATTAATTCATATTCGTAACAAAGGTTTCATGCAAGAAAAGAAACATTGTGCATACAATCCAGTCTTCATGCAGTCAATAAATTTGCACAATTAAATAAAAACATGACTACAATGCAAATTTATTTTTAATAAAAAAACATTTATTTCTTTATTTTTCTTTATTTCAATTTATTTCTACTTACATAAAAGGCTGCAGAGCTCGATGACAGCACGATGAACGGATCTCTGTAAGCAGGAATAATAACATCACCGCGTGTATATCCATGTCACAGAGCCTCACAACACTTTTCCATATAGATTCAACTGAGATCGTTCAGGATGTTTCATCTGGAAGCCAGCAAATAGCTGAGAAGGAACGGCATATCTGGTACTGTAGACCTACTGAGTGTTTACTAAAGCATTACAGTAACGTGTTGCATAGATGGGGCAGGCGTGGACATACGAGTGATATATTAGAGAAGGTTACCTATGGGTTAATGATGAGAAGCGTTTCCTAGCATTTTTTCCCCATCTCTCTAAAAATGTTTTAATTAATTTTGGTCCTGGGCAAATAGTTTTTAATTACCTTTTTCTCAGTTGCATTGCACTTCAAACGTGTTCAGTGAACATGCCAACATATAATATTTAAACATAACGTAGTCGTTAGAGGTAAATCGATTTGGGTTACAACTGTTTTTGCAATCAGTTTAGCAATAAAACAAAAGCGTTTGAACAAACATTGAACACCTGCGCACTGTAGGTACAAACTAAATGTTTGAAATTGTCTTTAGATTGTGCTGCCACCTAATGGCTTAAACTGCACTACAGTACTAGACCATTTAAAATGAAGATTATTAAAACCCACAAATATTGTAAAGCAGGACAAAATCATATTTAAATGGGCATGTCACAGAACATTTTTTTTTTAAAGAACGCCCTGTCTATCCATGTTGATTCACATGGAAATCCATTAATACATAAACGGTCTATAGACACATGAAAAAGATTCCAAAGTGTATTACGAATCTGTATTTACATTTTATATTGCTACATAATTAACATTTTCATAATTTATTTAATAATTTAATAATTTAAAATAAGTTAATGTACTGTCTTTATTGTAAATGACCCTTTAAGAAGCATTTTAAATCCAGTCTATAGGCATTTCACGCGAATGCCTGATGTTAATATGTTGAGCAGCAGTTAACACTAATACATTTAATTACATTTTTACAAATATTTTTGTATATCAAGAACTAAACTAAATTATAACCTCTTATGGGATGAAAAGAATGCCTAAATACATTTTTATTGTTTTATTAAAGGTTGTCTATTTGGGTCCTTAACCGCAGAGCATTGTGGGAGTTGTTCCTCTGCAGCAATGGCTTGGCTTGTAGTAAGATTAGCAATATCTGTGTCTTTATTATATACTGCATCGGCGGTATTTGAAGACCAAGTTGGAAAGTTTGATTGGTATGTAAACGGAATGTATAGCTGTGTGTTGGTTTGGCGTATAATCCATTGTGGGTTTTCTGCGACAGTAAAAACAGCCGGTACTTTAAACAGGCTGCGGACTGATGTCAGCTACACCGGGCTGGTCAGTCTTCATGTCTTAACATCACTCTAAACTACCTGCGATTTCTTTCAGGAGGCAACAGTTTATCGGCAAGGTGCGTTTTGCCTTGTTTGACACTCATTCTCAAGCGTCTAAAAAGCTCCTGGTGGCAACTGACAAGAACGTGTTTGCTTCCCTCAATTCAAGGACTGGAGACCTGTGTAAGTCTTTCTGCTCATCTGACTATCTTTGCACGTTAAATCATATATAGGCTTTTATAAATTGCAGTCAGAATCCGTTTATAAGCGTTTATTGGTTATTAGACTATGAAAGAATGAGCTTCCATAATCAGATTTCAGCCCACAGTGTTGCTCCAAAATAGTTACAAAACACCATTTGACAACGTTCAACACTTAAACATATTTCTTTTCTTTTTCTTTTTTTTTTGGAAAAAATAACTTTTACATGGCTGACAAAGTGAATATTTTTTCAGTCTTTTTTTTTTTTGAAGTGGACATGTGCAATAAAAGCATATAAAAATATGCCTGTTACCAGCAAAATGTAATTTTATTAATTTTGCATTGAAGGGTTAACTATTTGATTTTAAAGATATAGTTGAACCTATAGGTGAACCTTTTCAACGTTTAAAAAAAAAAAAAAAAAAAACAAGTAGAAGAGCTTTGTTGTGATATAGGCAAATCTCTTCTTATGTTTGTTGTGATATAGGCAAATTTCTTCTTATGTCCAATGAATAACAGATTATTATGGTCAACAGGTCCTTATGCGGGACAAAGAAGAACATGTTTTGAAGAATGTTGGGACTCAAACAGTTTTGGTTTCCATTGACTTCTATTATATGGACCAAAAAAAAATTACATAAAATGAAATTCAGAGGAAGTTGCAACTGTTTAGTTACCAACACTCTTCAAAATATCTTTTTATGTTCTACTAAAAAAAAAAAAGTCATACAGGTTTGGAACAACATCAAGGGGAGTAAATTATGTCAGTATTTTCATTTCATGTTATGCTATTATGTAGCCTACGTTATAGTTACAAACAAACTTTAAAAAGTATTATTATTATTAAAGAACAATAGTATCTATCCTAATTCCTTATTACTTTACCATAGTTGAACTAATTTTCTAAATTCCAAATGTATTCATCTTGGGTTTCTGAATCATAATCAAAATAATCTGGATGAACAGGTGAGAGAGGTTTGCATTATGGATATTAGAATACATCTTCCTAATAATGTGAACTTGTTCATTTAAAAGCAATGATTTTGTATGGTTCATTCATTTAACAGTGTAGTGAAATGGTTTTGTTTCTTGTAGTCTGGCGGCATGTGGATAAGACTGGACCAGAGGGCCATATTGATGCACTCCTTATGTATGGACAGGGTAAGCATACATTAAAAAGCTTGTGTTGTGAAATTAAGTTTTGTTTTTTGCCTCTGAATCTTTGTGTTTGTTGTCTCTTAGATGCTGTTGTTGTTGTGGGAAATGGCCGTCTGCTTCGCTCCTGGGAGACCACGGTCGGTGGCTTGAAGTGGGAGACAGTACTTGATACGGGAAGGTTGTATGTTGTCTGTTATCTTGTGACAGTATTAGGATTAACGGGTGCATCAAACTGACAGTGTCCACTTTTGACCACAGCTTTCAGGCTGCTGCTTTAGTTGGAGTTCAAGACTTTGTGAGGTATGTTGCTGTGCTGAAGAAATCAGCAATCTCGCTCCATGACCTTTCAAGTGGCAGCCAGATATGGGTGGAAAACCTACCTGACAGGTGACAGCTGTTCTTTTTTATTACATATAACTTATAATTACAGTTATTATTTGTGTAATTAATTCATCTTTTTGTATCCTACAGTGACACTGTTCAGTATCAAAATATTTATTCTGGTGGGAATGGACTGGTCTTTGTTTTTGGAGTTGTGCCAAACTCCCATATTGTTATTGTTGAATACAAAATTGAAGATGGAGAAATCATGAGCAAGGTATGGAGTTTACTTTCTTTAGGATTTTTTTTTTTTTTAAGAATTGAATGCTTTTATTCAGCAGGATACATTATAAAGGACAAAGCAGGATACAAAGACATTTAAAATGTTACAGAAGATTTTTATTTTGACTGTATGCTGTCCTTTTGAACTTTCTATTCAGTCAAAATAGTATCATGATTTCCACAAAACTATTTAGCAGCACAACTGTTTTGAAATTGTAACAATATTTAATAATATATTTTTCTAACAATATATTGTATGCTCGTAATAAGTCAATATTGCTGTTTTGCTGTTTTATTGATCAAATAAATGCAGCCTTGATTAGCATAAGACTTCCTAAAAAAAATTACAGATCTACTCTTTTAATTATACACAATACAGTTTTCTTATTTAAAGACTCAGATTACTTAGATAATACAAAAAGATGGAAAATATATTGAGTTTTCTTATTTGGAGAGTCAGATTACTTGGATAATAAAACAATCACACTTTTTCTTCGTCAGAAATCAGTTGAAGCCGCATGGATGTCAAGCCTGGAGAGCAGCTGTACAGTCATCAGCTCAGGGATCCTATTGTGTGTGGATCAGATCACACAGTCCCTGTATACTCTACTACTGCAGTCTGCAGAACAGACAGAAATGAGACAGATCCACCTCCAGGTATAGATGTTGCAGCGCTTGTATTTAACATGCAGTGCTTCCTTAGTCTTCTGTAACTATCTATAATATCACGGATGGCTCTTCTTTTTAAAGACGCTAGATTTGGAGGTGGCATCTGGATTCCAGCCTGTTCTGACGTCCACTCAACCCAATCCAGCACAGCCTCCTCTTTCTGAGTTCTTCCTGCAGCTCAGTCCAGATCATCACATCCTGCTGCAACTCAAAGACGGCCTCATCGCTCCACTCCGAGACTTCAATCCAGTAAGAACTAATACATCAAACAGAACCATTAATTTCCTTACAATTCCTGTTCATAAAATTATATTGATTTCAAAAGTTTTACTGGTTACTAAACCCCAATGTCCTTCATACTTTAGTCATATCTGGCTGCCTTTGCCACATCTGGAGAGAGGACAGTTGTTGCTGTGATGTCCCCAAAGAATGATACTGTGAGTCACATTTCAAAAACAAGACAAAAACGTCTTTCTAGGTATGTACTTGTACCTTACTCAGTTGTTATTCTTACTCCAGGCTTGCAGCATCAACTTGTTCAGTGCTGACACAGGGCGAAGGCACCTTGACACCACCATTATCTACCACATGGACCCTAATGGAGGAAAGCCAGACAGAGTGAGGGCTGATGCGGAGTATATATGTTTAACCGATTATTGGCCAACCATTTTGATATAGGTTAATTTGAATGGTCTGTTCTTTAGTTATATGTCCATGCCTTTCTGAAGAAAGATGATTCTGTGGGCTACAGAGTCATGGTGCAGACGGAAGATCATACGCTCACATTCCTACAGCAACCTGGTATGAACTACACTACGGAGAAATTGATTTATTAAAAATAAAAATGTAAATAAATATACATCAAAATACACAACATCCTTTAGTTTAAAATGAATTTAAAACCGTTGCATTTAAAATGTATACAAAAAATATTTATTTTACACTCTTAAGTTTAATCAAATTAAATAAATAGCTTTAAATAAGTCAATCAATTGATTTCTCTCCTGTACCTCTGTACTATATCTGTAAAAAAATATGACGTAAAATCTAGTATACACTACAAAAGGCAAAGAGTTGATTTTTGTGTCCCACTGTAGGCAGGGTGGTCTGGATGAGGGAGGAGGCGCTGGCTGATGTGGTCACGATGGAGATGGTTGATCTGCCATTCACTGGAACACAGGCAGAGCTGGAGGGAGAGTTTGGAAAGAAAGCCGGTAAAACCTTTGGTTACTGTGTTTGTTTGTTTTTCTTTTTGCTTATTACATATTGTTTATAGTCTCATTTTTTCATTTTGTCATTTTGGAGCAATCCAGTAGTGTTAGTTGAAATGCATCTTAAGGTCAACATAAAACGTCATTTTTTTCGATTTTAACATTTGCTAGATATAAGTGTTATGTATGCCTGTACTCTGTGTTTGTGATGTATGACTAATATTTGTTGTGACATTGCTGCTTTGCTTGCTAAGCAAAAAAAACCCCTCCTGTCTCACTCACCTTATTTTCCATGGCTTTCTTGCTATTTCCTTTTGTATTTATGTCCTTATGTGTTTTCTTTTGCCTATCTGCTGCACTTGGATCCAGCCATTCAAGGTAAAGTAGAGAGCTTCCTCTAATTTTGCTTCTCTTCCTAATCACGTTTATTTTATGTAATGTCTTTGTCAGTGTCTCTAACTACTGGACAATGAATTAGCTCAAGAGTGTAACTAATGTGACGTTAAAGCTGAAGTGACTTTTTTTTTTTTTTTCTTGGAGATTTGTTTACTTCTGTCATTCATCGCTGTGGTCTCTTGTTGCCTGCAGATGGGCTGTTACCCATGGTTCTCAAGCGCCTCTCCTCCCAGTTCATCCTGCTGCAGGCCTGGCTGGCCCATCTCTGGAAACTCTTTTATGATGCCCGGAAGCCACGCAGCAGTGTAAAGAATGAGGTCACCATAGACACACTGTCTCGGGATGAGTTCAACCTGCAGAAGATGATGGTGATGGTAACTGCCTCTGGGAAGGTAAGTTTAGAAAGCACAGCTGTTGCTTTGTTCTTTTAGCTGTCTTGTCGGTTAACACATGGCTGTTGTTTTTCTACTCAGCTCTTTGGCATCGACAGTAAATCAGGAACCATTTTGTGGAAGCAGTATTTAGAAAACATCCAGCCCAACTCTGTTTTCAAACTCATTGTGCAGAGGACCACTGCTCACTTTCCTCATCCTCCACAGTGCACGCTGCTTATAAAAAACAAGGTAAGCTTTTGAAGTTTGCTGTTGTATGATCTAAAGCTATTTGTTCGTTTTATTTGGTTGCCTGTTTTTGTTTGCTTGTTCTTATGTTTTTTTTTTGTTTGTTTGTTTGCTTGCTTTCATGCTTTCATGTTTGTGCATTTGTTTGTTTGCTGCTTCATTTGTTTACAGATTTGTGCATTTGTCTTTTAGTTTATTTGCTTGTTTGGTTGTTAGTTACTTTTACTTGTTTGTGAATTTGCCTGTTTGTTAAATTGTGTTTGTTTAATTTACTTGTTTTGTTAGTTTATGCATTTTTGTTTGTTAGTTTGTATTCTTGTTTTAGAATTTTTTTTTTTTTAGAACAGTGAAGTGTTCATATGTTCAATACTACATATTTCATTTGTTTTTTCATGTATTTATTTGTATTTAATTAAAAAAAAAAAAAAATCTCAATTTAAAAATGGACTGTATTTACAGGACACAGGTTTTGGAAGCCTCTATGTCTTCAATCCCATCTTTGGCAAGAAGAGTCAAATTAGTATCCCTGCCTTACCCAGACCTGTCCTTCAGACCCTGCTGCTGCCTGTCATTGACCAGGACTACGCTAAAGTCCTTCTACTTATTGATGACCAGTACAAGGTGGGTCTCCATTCTTCTGACAAACCTTCTGTGTTCCTTGTAGAATGTGAACCTGTTTATTTTCTCATACAGGTCACAGCATTTCCATCTACAAAGAACGTTCTACAGCAGCTTCAGGACACAGCATCATCTATATTCTTCTATCTAGTGGATTCTAGTCAGGGAAAACTGTCAGGTTTCCGTCTGCGCAAGGTTAGCGTTCATTCATGCAAAGCAGATGTAAAGCACTTTTGATGCTAGTGTTAATAAATGATTTTGTTCCTTTAGGATTTGTCTACAGAGCTAATTTGGGAAGTGGCCATTCCCAGCGAGGTGCAGAAGATAGTGGCTGTCAAAGGAAAGCGAGCAAATGAACATGTGCATTCCCAGGGCAGAGTCATGGGGGATCGTAGTGTGCTCTACAAGGTACTGCTGATTCGATGACTGCTCTTATTGGGCAAAAGTAATTACACTCTTTTCTAATCACATATCCTGTCTGTTGTTTGTCCTACTTGTTGTTGTTCTTCTGCAGTATCTGAACCCTAATCTCTTGGCTGTGATAACGGAAAGCACAGACACCCATCAGGAGCGGAGCTTTGTCGGAATCTTCCTTATTGATGGTGTCACTGGCCGTATTGTGCATGAAGCGGTGCAGCGGAAAGCCAGAGGACCTGTTCACTTTGTACACTCTGAAAACTGGGTGGTGGTAAGTGCACAGGTGTATCCATCCATTTATCCATTATGATTGCTGTTTCTGGTACAGAATTTTAACACTACTTTTGTGTTTATTCCCTATAGTATGTGTACTGGAACTCCAAGTTCCGCAGAAATGAGTTTTCTGTTTTGGAGCTCTTTGAGGGAGCAGAGCTCTATAACAGCACAGTGTTCAGTTCCCTGGACAGACCACATCCACCTCAGGTTCTGCAACAGTCATACATTTTTCCTGCTCCAATAAGCACTTTGGAAGCCACACTTACGGAAAAGGGCATCACCAGCCGACACCTTCTTGGTTAGTATTGTGCATATCTAGCAGTTAGGAATCTTTAGATGCTGACAGTTATTTTATTTTTTAATATCTATAAGATCAAAGTCTTATGAAAAATTATCAGCGTTCTCATATTAAATTCTGTGTGTTACTTTTACTTTATAGTCGGGCTGCCATCAGGCAACGTTTTATCCTTACCAAAGATGTTTCTGGACCCACGGAGACCAGAGGTGGTCTCCGAACAGAGTCGGTGGGTTTTCAACTAATATTTACTATGTTGGGAAAAATCACATATGATACACATTGATTTAATAATTTGCTTGTGGAGTAACCAAGCTGAACAATGATTGTCTCACCATTTAGGGAGGAAAACCTCATACCATATGCTCCAGAAATGCCCATTCGTGAAGAGTGGTTTATAAACTACAACCAAACTGTGTCAAGAGTAAGGGGCATCCACACTGCCCCCTCTGGCCTGGAGTCTACCTGCTTGGTAAGAGCGATGGTTTAGCCCTTTTTTTTATTTCATAGTATTAAATAACTTTTTGTTGGTATGATTTATATTAATTTGAAGGGATAGTTTTCAAAAAATTAAATTCTGTCATTAATTACTCAGTCACCTTCATGTTGTTCCAAACCCGTAAGACCTTCGTTCATCTTCGTAACACAAATTAAGATTTTTTTGATGAAATCTGAAAGCTATCTGATCCTCTATAGACAGCAATGCCACTATCATGTCCCAGAAACATAGGAAGGACATTGTTAAAATAGTCTGTGACATCAGTGGTTCAACTGTAATTTTATGAAGATATGAGAATACTTTTTAATGTGCAAAGAAAGCTCTTGGATTTCATCAAAAATATCTTAATTTGCGTTCTGAAGATGAATGAAGGTCTTACAGGTTTGGAACGACATAAGGGTGAGTAATTAATAGAATTTTCATTTTGGGTGAACTATCCCTTTAACATCCATGCCATTCTTATTACATGAATGAAATCTATTTAATTTCTTCGCCCTGTAGGTGGTTGCGTATGGTCTTGACATCTACCAGACCAGAGTGTTCCCCTCCAAGCAATTTGATGTCCTTAAGGATGACTATGACTATGTATTAATCAGCAGCGTACTCTTTGGCCTCTTCTTTGCCACCATGATCAGCAAACGTCTAGCGGAAGTGAAACTGCTCAATAGGGCATGGCGATAAGACTCATCCTGATGGCCTGTTGACTTCACTCTCGCCCTCACTGCAATGTGGTTGACACATTGATGACAGGAGACTAGCTGGTGACCATGTCAAAACTGCAAGATCATTTGATAAGTTTGGTGTATTTTTGCAACCAGCTGTCTTAGAGATCTTGTGGTGTTTTGAGTGTAAGTGCATAGACGGCCATGATAGTTTTTCCCTTTTCAGAGAGAGAAGTAATGATGTAGGTCTAATCCCCCCCCCAGCATTGAACAATTCACTGTCTAATTTATTTATTGTGCCTTTCGGGGTAACATAATTCATGTGATTTACAGGTAGACTTGCCAGGTATAACATTATACCCGTCCCATTTATTTTTCATTTTTTTCCATTATAGATTTCATTCAGTAAGTCTAAGTCTGCCTTTTTGAAGAAATGGTGTTATTTTGAAAATGAATTTCGAAGAAGGAGTATTGCAAAAGGACTGCCATTTTTATTTAAATCAATGAAAAAATTGAATAATGTGATTGGGTTTTAAATTTGATATGATCTGAGCTGTTAAAGAATATATTGCCTTGTGTACAGGATTTAAATGGGCGAACACTCGTGCACATGAGAACTGTGAAATTGTTTTCTCCAGGACATTAATGATAGAAGGTTCTGCATAGGAGTTTGGATAGTCTTTTGTAGTTATTTTATGGTATGTCAAATGCACTGGATGGTTTGGAGCCATGTTCTTACTTGATATATTTATGAGCAAGATCCTAATATGCCATATCATACTTTGATTTTGACTTGTACACATTACAAATCCTTGTGATTTTACTATTGTGTAAAATGTTTCTACTCTTTTGATTTTCATGAATAATAGGCCTGTTTATATACATAATTTTGAAAGCATCCCCGCTGCTGCAAAGTAATGATGTCAGAAAAAAAAACGTTTAATAATAATATTTGTAACAAAAGAGTATACATTCACTTAAGTTGGTAACAAACCTAATGCTTTTTTTAAACATGCATAAATTATTTGTTCTTTTCCCCCTAATCAATAAAAAAAATCCCCTTCCTAATTGTTGACTCTTGAATCGTTTTAAAAATTTAAGGTAGAACTGCTGCAGTTGTGGATGGTCTGGGTAATGGCAGTCGAAATATAAGGGATCATTCATCAAAAAAAAACATAGTTTAGATACAACAGACTTCNGAATCGTTTTAAAAATTTAAGGTAGAACTGCTGCAGTTGTGAATGGTCTGGGTAATGGCAGTCGAAATATAAGGGATCATTAATAAAAAAAAAAAAACATAGTTTAGATACCACAGACTTGAATTGTATAGACAAATGATTTTAACATGTAGTCTACAATTT
>SCHK01387679.1:467-16404 GCA_004124795.1 Poropuntius huangchuchieni | reverse complement strand
GTAACTAAGGGTGGGCGGGTTTTGCGAACGGTCAATTGTGCGATAAAAAGTGGGCACTGTTATGATAATCTACAATATAATTTGTTAAGGTTATTTTTCTCCCCACCCATATTACGTAAAGAAAGTCATAATATTTTAATATTGTAACTATTACACATTATAAATACATACATTTATAACTACATAACTATTAAAAATGATTATAAATAAATATATTGATATAAATATAAAACATTAATATTAACAATAGTTATCAGCCATGACATTTAACAATCATTTTAAAAATTAAATTACATTTCAATATTAATATCCATTCAGTCAAAATAAATGAATAACAAACAATTAAACATAAAAAAAAACAAAAAAAACAATTTTACTACAACTGAATTTGAAGATCACAGTATAAGGTCACTTTTTTTTTTCTTTTTTTTTTTGATTTTATAAAGATTTAAATAAATAAATAAATACATACATACACACATAAATAGGCACTGATAAAAAAAAATTTGACAGATAAATTAATATGTATATATATATATTGTGCATCCCCAATCTGTATGAAATAGTGTGTTCTTCAGAATCACATGAATCATGAAGCTTCCTGCTGCTTAAGACCAGAAGCATTTATTAGAGGAAATAGGGGAAATGTTAATTTCATGTTGTCTTTAATAAGCCTGCATAATCATGTGTTTGTATTTTTCCATGTTTATATTTGTATGTGAGATCTAACAGCTCTCGCAGAAGATAATTTAAACAGTAACAGAGCATTTATCAGTCTCAGATATAATGTGTTTGAGCTCACTTGTTTTTTTTGTTTTTTTCTCTTCCCCAATCAAACACTTGCCTGGCTTTTAAATGAGGAGCTAGTAGCCATAGTTACCGGAGGAGGAGACGCAGGCCATCCATCTCTCTCTCCTCACTTTGACGCTCTCTCTTTAATTTATGCTGCAGTGGCCATACTGCAGCGCACGCAAAAATGGCACCATTCCTCAACATAACTCCCTTCCTTCCTCCCTCTCCAGCCGTACACTTATCACGACAGCACTCTCTCACAGTCTGCTTCACATTTATTCTTGTGTGTGAGTGCCTGTAAGTGTGTGTGTCAGTTTCACTTCCACCTCAGTTCACACACACATCCTCTCCATATCAGGCAAAACTTGACAAAAATCGCACCCTTTACACAGAAACCCTCATGTTAGCTCATTTACCACCTTAAAAAAGGTGCATTGGCAGTATTATGGAACAGTAATGGTAAAATCATATGATGACATATACCATGGTATTCCTATGGTATTTACATGCTACTCCAAGGCACCTCAAAGGAATGCTATTACCATGAAATCTTTCTTATAAATGCCTAAACTCATTCTATGGCTGTAGTGTCTGCCCTGACTCTATTCAACCAGCACTGATGTTTCTGAAAGGAGCCAGAATTCGTTGGGTCTGGTGCTGAGTGGTATGTGTGGTAATAATTCATTTATTCCCTGGCTGGAATTCAATAAAGTGTTATTATAATAATAGTTTGATTCTTTGGGTAAGGCAATTTCACATTTCCACAGCTTGGCTGTGTTTTATCAAAAGGTCTAGAAAAACTGAATCCCCACTGAGTATCATAGCCTAAAGGAGACGTTGTAAACATGTGACAAATATTTTGACCTTATTTTGAGGGAATTTCTGGACCAAATGAATTATTTTAATTGGAACAGGCCGTAAGTTGATAACCAAAATATTAGCAATTATGAGAATTAAATTAAGAAAAATACAACGTGGAAAAATAGGCCAAGAAATGTGACCTGCATTTATACAGATATAGTGATCAGATCTACTGCGAGATAAAATATCATTGTCCTTCTGTAAATATCGGTTTAAAATGCAGCCTGAAACTGGAAAGACAAATTCTCCAATTCATTTAGCCCAAACACCCACAGTTTAAAATACAAGCTTCTTGCTTTCAAAACAGTCAGCTTTCAGGGAACCATTAAAAATGTCACTTTATTTCGATACCTTGTCCTGTGTTGTCAAAAGACTTGTTATAAGCACAGCCAGTGGTAATTGATCAAAAGTGGTATTGTATTGCCAGTGGGCACTACCTCATATGTGTGCCTTTATACGACCAAAATTAGCTCTGCGCTCTGGTAAAAACATGAATGGTCTCGTTTCAAAAACTTCAATTTGTATACAATTTGATGACTAGCCCTGAATGTAATAGCAGCGTTCACATCAATCATTGTGAGTCATAGTGTGTTACTATAGTAACTGTCACAAGTAGAATTGTTCCACTAATGGCAGCTAAGCAGGAGTGTGCTAAATGTACTCACCGCACTACTGCAAGAGATGTCTTTCACTTTGAGCCAAGCGAGATCCAGGGTTCCCTCTCCTTTATAGCACGACTGCAGCCGGTCCTTAATTCTTTCATTAATTTCTTTCAGAGTGAACACGCATAGAGCTGACTCCTGAGATGACTCCTTGGGCCTCCTTTTCTGTCCTTTGGAGAAGACGGCATAAAGGATGTCATCATCGGGTCCTATGCCCAGCGAACGTGCCAGGATGGTACCCGCCTTGGACAGGTAGGCCGCCTGCAGGAGGCGGTACTCAACCCCACCCTTAACGCAACCGAGAGGAACCTCGACGTACGAGTTAAACGCAGTGTCGTCCTTGCAGAGTCGCACCAGTTTGGAAGTGTACACCTGTTCACGCCCGGCCGAGGATGACCCAGTCGTTGGGCCTCCTCCCATTTCGGGTTGCAATGTGAGAAAATACACAAAATTTCCACTGCTAAACCCATATATGTAATAGATGTCAAAGTCTGGCACCACCGTGAATGTATCCGATGGGATTTTAATCATGGAGGCAACAAATTCATCGTGGAAGACGTAGGCGAACATCCCATCCTCCTCAGAGTTACGGGTGAGCTTACGACTGGATATCGTCGGGAAGTACTCCGGTCTTCCATCGACAGCTGTGGCCACAAACAGCTTATCAGGCGAGGCGTCACCGTAAGACACAATGACCCCAAAAACGGAGCCACTCTCGTTGACGCCAGAGAGGTAGTGCTCTTTTTTATGGAAGGGCTCTCCAAGCTTAAAGAGATCATCCAGGCGGAGCAGTTTGCAAATACCCTGGTACAAGCTGCCGCAGGCCAGCAGCCGGTTCTCACGGTAGTCCATGAGCAGCATCTTGTTGACGTTGTTGGTCAACGTGAGTGGTTCGCTACAAGGCTGCACTATACGGGGCGGGTAGCAGTTCCGGTTATCCTCATCTGGACCGGTCTGATGTGACACCTGTACTTCCAACCCAGGTGAGAGTTTATAGATACGGTTCACTGCCCCAAGGTACACATTCCCATTTCTGTGGTCCACCGCAAGGTGGTTAAAGGTCCATTCAGGGTACTCCACCCGGAATGTGCTGTATTTCTCATGTATTCTGGATGCCGCTGAAGGCTGTTGTTGCCTCGTAGCCACGAGGGGGACCAGCAGGACAATGATGCAGCAAGAAAACGTGAAAAAGTTCCATCTCCTGTTTTGGGAAGCCATTGTCCTGTTGCCTTACGGGAAGAGAGTCTCTGTCCACTACTTGCTACCTGTGCTCTGTATCAGTATTCAGGCTTCTCATGAAGTTGGGGACATTCTGTACCTGCACAGAGAGAAAGAACAGAAGAATGTTAGCATTAAAGACATTAGCATTAGCTTCAACAGCAATGAAACTGGATACCACAATTTGCTGTATCCTCCACAAAAGATTCTCAGAGAAGAAATGATTAGAGCCACATGACAGTTTTCCTACAATTTTAAAAGCGTAAGAGTAATTAGAAAGAGAAAGAGAGGTGGAAAAGGGCACTCTGGGAGCTCGCACAGTTGGCATGAATGGATGCCATTCTCAATGGGATAATGCATTTTCCTCAGGAGTTAACAGCTAGAATGGGCACAATTTCTCTGCCTGTGCCCCACCTCACAGCCGGACCTCTGGCCCTCTAATTGATTTTCCCCTCAGTATGCGATTTGCATGCTTTGCCGATTTTCTTCTATCTTTCCAGATAGCGCAGTTCACCTGCTGACACAGCTGAAGGAGTGGCAGAGCTCACAGTCATGCCTGCAATCTCTGAGTAGTGGTGGGACCACAGGGCCAATTAGATGGAATCGCTAATGGCTGCGCAAAAGACAAGGGACGAAAAACAACAGAGTTTGCTTATTATACTTGAGTAAAATAAGCAACTCCTGACTCTGTGTTGAGCAGTACAAATGCTAAAGGTCTCAACATGAATGCATACAGAGTATGGTATATAAAAAGCCGTATTTTTAGTTGTAGAGAAAGCTAGTAGTGGTACACTAGGCCGGCACTTAACTGCAAAGGTGCACAGCAGATGTGAAAATCACTGCCTAGCCGTTGTAGTGGGCATTAAGACGTTATACAGAGTAAAGGGTATGGACTCCACAGTAATGATTAGCCATTGAAACAGAAAGCAGAGACGCACTAGGGGAGGGAGCGTTAGCCCACTCAGAGGCTTAGGAGAGTAATAAAGAGTTCGGTACACTTTCCATTCTGTGTGAGAATGGTCCTGCTGCAGCTGTGTTCATGTGCATGGAAGAGAATGGTTTGAAATATAGTAGTGTGTGTAATCTGAGCAGTGGGGGATAATGTTCTCTGATAGAAAAGTCTAGCAAAGAACCACTTCAAAACACTACAGCAGGTATCATTTACTAGCGATTACATTTAAAGTGGGAGAAAACGGAGATGTGAGCCGAGGTAAAAACATGCATGAGGAAATGGTGGTCTAGTAAAGCTGAATCAAAACACAAATTATGGCCCCTCGGCTCCTTGGTGGGTTCAAACAGCAACCAAAAGACGAATCAACATCCGTCCCATAAAGCAATCACATGTAGAAGCTCTATAATTAAATACTATTTTTTACAAGGACAAAGTATATCTCCCATACGAATACTATGGCTCAATGGACCTGTAGCTTGTTTACTAACCATTAGACTATGGCTCCAACAACTCTCTGAAATATTAATGTGCAGGTATCAAGCTATTGTAAAATAATAAGCAGCTTGGTTTGCTGGAGGCTTTTTGGTACATAAGTATCCATGCCAATCCATGGTGGTAAAATATTTAAAAATGCACCTAGTGCTGGGCTTTAGGATCAGCTAATCTGCAAGGTCATCCAAAAACAGGGGTTTATATAATTCTAGCATCTTCCCATAGGTTGCTTTAGGAGATTGCCAGTTGGATTGGAAACAGCATTCCCAGTATCTTGAACAGGAAAAACGAGTTGACCTCCAGACCGGAGATACTCCAACAGTCCAGCATGTTGCCAATAGAAAACCAGTTCTTCTATTGGAAAGCTTGCTTGCAACACACACACATATACATGGACTGGAGACCACATGCCGAGTAGCCACATCAAAGAGTGCTAATGAATTCATGTTTAATACCACACACAAGCAGCATCTCTGGGAATGCGAGGAAACGGCACATTTAGGGTTTAAGCTGTGTGTGTGTGTTCACTTGATAAATAATTGGATATTCATGCTTCTCATTCCAATTCTTTGTCTTTCTAGGATACAACTGCGACACTGAAGTCTCACTTGATGCAGTTTCTTTTGTGCTTCCAGAAAACCAGCACAAATAATCAGAGTAACACAGCAATAACAAGAAAATGTGTAATTGTGACTCAAAGGCATTTTTGAAAGGGCTGGACTACAGAACTGGAAAAAGCTCTGTGCTAAAGACAAAAAAAGCAAGATACAGATATATTGATTTCAGTCCATTTTGAGCTACATAAAATAAAACAACCTAAACTTCAAAATCATAAAGTTTTTTAAGCATCATTGTAAGTGCATTTGCATAATTACGCTACCTTCTGACATCTCAGATTGAATCTGCTGTAACAAGCCTATGTTTCCCTGTCCAGGCTGTCTCACTCATGGCCTTCTGGCTAAAACGTGCACCAATTGCCAAACACCATACGCTCCACACTGGGCATCAGTATGGCAAACTGAGTTGACACCAGGCTGCTTAAATCCTGGCTTTAAGTTGGGTGGGTGGATACTGGCAGTGGTAGACTCTCTATTTTCATGCTACTTTTTGCATTTCGAGCTAAACTCCAGGCCATCTGAGTGTCAAATGAGGTCAAGTGAAGGTCTCAGAGACCAGTTGGCGGCATTAATTGACATAGGTCCAAAAAAATAATAGGAAAAGAATAAGCAACTAAATTCACATAAGACCAGAGCGTTTGACTGGAGCCTTTCCAGGCTTTGCAAACACTCGACCTTGAATTTCATCAGATGTGTGTGGGAGGGGGTGGGGGGCCAAGGGCATCTGAACAATCCCGAATTTATCCTCCCTGATCTAAGAGCATTATCTCAGAACAGTGCAATTCAACTTTGATTACGGCATGTCACAAAATCTCATACTCTTTGACACCCGCACAGATAAAAATCACGCATACACACAGACGCATACGCACACATCCTCCTGTTCAACTTTCATTAGCACAGCCTGCGCTCCTCATCCCTCTATGGACAGATGGAGGGATTCATCCCTGATGTGGGTCTAAAGGAAAGGGCGACAGAAGGATGCTAGGAAGAAAAGGAGTTATGTTTACACACCGAGCACATACAGATAAGGGTTTTTAATTATCTACAGCCCTCCCAGAGGGCGAAGGAGCTCCGCCCACCAAAATCTGATGGGACATCAGGATGCTCAAAAGAGAGAGAGCAACAAAAAGGTCACACTCAACACAAATAATGTGTAATTCACTTACTCTTCAGTGTTAATAAAAATCGACTATAATAATATGAAATATAAGGGACAATGCATTTATAAAATCAGATTTTCAATACATTTATCATGGACAAAAATAATTCACAATAACAATATTATATATATTATATTATATTATGTGTATGGCACTGGATTGCTTACAATATTATCGCATTGTATTAAAGCTGCAGTCACATTAGCTAAAAATGATCCATTGTCAATAAATCACTTTTCACACAAAACAGTTTTTTTTTTTTGTTGGTCAGCACAGCACAAGGTCAAAGTGACGTTAGCACTAGTGCATTGCCATTTTAATTATTGTACCGTATAATTGTACTTGTCATGAACTAATGTGGTATTTTATGTCGGCATGCATCAAACGTACTCAGTTATTTACAGAATTCATCAAAACTACAGCTCTCCCTGAATCGTGGCATTTCAAAGCAATGGATTGAGACCAAACGCTGGTCAGACAAATCCAGTGGATCTGAGAGACATGTTGACATCTGCCTGTCCTCGCTCTCTCTCCCATTTCCTTCTTTCTATTTCCTCCCTCGCTCTGATCAGAGGGACCGTAATCCTCCACAGCAGCTCTCGGTTCAAACAGACTCTGTCAACCGCTTTCCATCCATCTTCCTCTCCCTCGCTCACACACATACACAAATCACTTCCCTTCGCTTTTGCACACAAATGCATTTTTCCCCTCTCACACCTTTATCAAACAAGTCAGGGTCTTACTCCAAGATGAAAACGTGTTTGTCAGGGGTGCTTTCTGCCTTGAGCAGGCACATGTCTCCTTCAGACCATAAAAAGATACTGCGGCCGGCTTTACTGGCTAACACACACACACCCACACACACACACTTCACACAGACTCGCATGGAAATGATAAAGGATCAGATAAAGATACATGTTCAATCAAGCATAGAAGCACATCAACATACCTTCTCTTTCCCACTCAATCCACCCGTTCTTTATCTGTGCTGATGCCCAGTGTCATGGGCGTTGACTGCACTGAATGTTATCTCTTCAGATAAAGATGTTTCGATACTGTTAAGAGGTCTATTGAAGAGATTCTGATCCTTATTTGTAATCATCCTGTTATTAGGTTAGACTCCGAGCTGCTTCCTGTAGCTGTTTGCCATGCCCAGCTCACCATATAAACAAATGTCTTATTTGTCACTCGTTATTACGACTAGATGAGGTCTTGTATTCAATTAACTGATGTCTCAGGAAGACCACAAAGAAGTGTGCAATGTTAAAGGGACAGTTCATCCAATTCGGTCATCATACACCAACTCTAATGTTGTTTCAAAACTGCATGACTTTCTTCTGCAGAACACGAAAAAATATTTTTCAAAACATCATCTTTTGTTTACCGCAGAAGAGAGCGAATAAATGAAGACTTTTTTGGAGAATTATCCATTTTAACAAGGACTCAAACCATTATGTGTCATTTCAGAGGCTTTAAATCCTCCTTTTCTTCATTAGACATTCATCCAGATTACAAAAGAGGAGCAAGCAGCCCAACAGAAGACACAGATTATCAAGTACACACAACTGTGTAGAAATACACTGATGGGAGGACAAAACAAGTCTGTCTGACATCTGAATTAAACACTTAATTCCTTAAGGCGACTGTGAATTATCAAAGCTGGACCAAACATCCACAATAATAATATAATTAAACAACAAACACAAAAAAATGGATATGAAATGAACACTTTTACACAACATTACTAACTTTGAATTAAAATAAACAAGTCAGTAGTCAAATACTGGCTAATTTCTTAGCCTCACTGATATAGTGGTCTATCCCCACTCTTGGAAAAGTAGCTAAACAAGGGGTTTCCAGTTATCAATGGCTGCTTAACCACCTAAATCCAAACCAAGTTTATCTTTCAAACTCCCAAATGCTCCTAAAAAGCCTTTCGACATAAGAAGCAGAGTTTGTAGACAAATCAGGTATTTCCTCTTTCACCTTAAGGTCTACTTTTCATGAGTCTCAACACGTTCCACACATTCCCTCATTCTCTCTTCACTTCCACATATAAGATGCGGGCAGCTAAAATCATATCCTTGGTCAGTCACACCACGTTAGACCAGCACACTGAAACTTTTATGTGCCCTCCACTGGCTTTTCTATGTTTTTTTTCTCTGCTCACTCTGTGAACTCTTTTTTTTTTTCACACTACTTGATTAGTTTTCAATGGCATTCATGAGAGGTCACCTCTCAGTGTTTAAGAGGAAGTCTTATTTATGATCCCAACACTTGCTGTGAGACAAATGCGCAGTTCAGCACCTTAAATCAAAACGTTAGCCACTTCCACAGCAAATATATTCAGCACACTAGTGTTTCGGAGCAGTGCTGCTGAATCTGCAGCGTTACAGCAAAAATATGTATTTTTAGCTGAGCTGTAAGCTTATGAATTGCATGTGATACCAGAAAGAATGGTCAATATGAAACATTGCCAATATATTGGCCCAAAAAAATAAATATATAGCCTATATTAAAAAATAATTATATATACACATTTAAATCTATTAAATTAAAATTAGTATAAATGTAAAACATATCTTCTCTGCAACCAATGCACAACATACACAAGAATTGACATATAACTGCATACACACACACACAGAAACATGCCTTCATAGTGTACACGTGAGCATCAGCAGTGTTGTGTGTGGTGGGGGTCGATGGGGGTGTGGATTTGATTTCTCACCCAGACTGAAGGCTTTTCCCTTCAGCTTTCCTCAAAGCAATCCTGGGGCGTTTCAGAGGCACTGATGCAGGTAATAAATCAGAGATCATAAAAGTTCATTTCCCACACAGCAGAGTCTCTAATACAGTGCTGATGTGTGCTGGGCCAGCCGGAGGTGGGGTCTGACTGTCATCACTGCACGCCACATATCATCAACTAAAAGGAAGGTGGCTAGAGGTTTCAGCTGACTTGCGCTTAGTTTTGTCTTCAATAATGAATGTGACTAGATGGCAACAGCTGGCCCTACATCAGTAACTGAACAGCTTCCTAGCTTTTTTCCTTTATATGGAACCAATGGTTTTCGCCCAAAGGCAAATTGCACAGTCAAAGTGAGCTGAATAATGATGTATAGAGAGCAAGCATGTAAAGAAATAAAGTCAGATATGATCGCTGAAAACAACAGCCAACACAGTCCATATTAAGAAAGATGTGGGAGACATTCACATTTCATTTTGTTAACACATGTCCAAAGCAGGGTATGTATGACCTTGGTGTTGTTAGTGCCATGCTCTACAAAATGAACTGGAGATGACCCATCTAGCACTGGTTTACATACAGTATTAATACTCAGTCTCATTCAATACAGTATTGGATGAACTGGACCTGCAAGATTAACTTCTTAGACATGAATGCCTGATAATCACAAGCTTAGAACTGATTATTATAAACCATTAAACTGTGTTTTTAATTTGTGCGTGTGAGGGGGATGGAATAATCTTGGGATTGGGACCCTGATACACACGACTGGATTCAACACTGGTAATCCAACTTATACCCTCCCATTCTCCACACACACACACACAGGCACATTCATCTCAGTGTTCCTTAAGTGGAATCTTGGAGGCTTTCCTCCAGTCATTCTCCATTTAAAGAGTCTCAGAACTCCGATTTAAATGACTTAATTTAAATAATTCTTGTCATTCGCCACATTTATTTTGTGAGTGTGTCCAGGTCTATTTTGCAGACCTTCCCTCAAAGTAAGTACATAAAATGTGGAAAAGACTTCATTTGCATCATGCATTGCATCAAGAACAATAACCATATTTACATTCATACAACGATCTGTTTAATAACATGCTCTGCAGTTGTCGTCGGTGGGTTCAATGTTTTTTATCATTCATCATTCTTAAAGTAATTCCAAAGATATTATTCCCCTGTGTTGCTGTCATTACAGCTGTGGTGTGGACTTCAGTGCTCTCATAGAATTATAATGATTATTAAAACTTTACAGTTAAAACTATCGTTAAAGTTATCGTCCTCTGGGTGAACCGCCCTTAAGACTGGACATAAGCCCTGGGCATAAACCATGAAGCCTCTTCCCTCTTGTTGGCAGTCATCTGATGAGAGTGGACACACTGAATTCTAACACACTTATACAGCAATAAGACCCTGTCAGTAGCTTTTCCTTTAAATCTAGCATTCGGAAAGCAGATGTGTGGATATTCAAAGTCTAAAATAAATCACTGACCCACTGAAGTCAACTGAACACACTAGAACAGCTTGGAAACACATTGTAATAGCCAGCAAGGCTGCAAAGCACAGTTTTAAAGAATCTGTCAGCTCCGCCTCTGTTCTAAGAGAAACCCCATTTTCTTACAGACTCACACAAGTGATAAATCACCGCCTCAACATTAACTGTGAGACCAAAGGGAAGAACGGACAGAAGGAAAGAGAATAGAGATGGAAACGGTTTTCCAAAAGGTCACAAGAAAAGCAACTAAAATTGTGCCTCGAGCAAAAAAAAACAAACAAAAAAACAACTACCATGTGTGTCTATGTGTATTACTTCTTGGAGCGGCACAAGAGACTAATCAAATAACACTAACAGCAACACAACAGTCGACAAAATCAGCCAGTATAATCATAAGACAGCAGAGATTTTAAGAATAAGGGGGACAATTTTTGCATGCATGGAATTTTATTGGATTTCTCCTCCCCATGCAAAACAAATTGATTTACCTTGTATTTCAAGACCGTTTATATTAGCGCCATTGTGATAATTACAGCTGGTTTTTGAGGAATCATGCTGCGAGGCAAGTCAATATCTGCTTATGTCAAGTCTTATGAAGTTATTCTAATAACACATTATTCAGACAACCATAGCTGTTAAATTACTGATAAAAATGAGTTCAAGAAATGACTCACTCATTTAGAGGCATTTTGGAGGACTTACATTTAAAGTGTATGAGTCATCAATAAACAGAGTGTGTGTGCACTCTCTCTCCCACTCTCAAACACACTCAAAAATGCATTATTCCTTTACTTCCCACTCCGAGGCTCTAGGGTCCAGACGCATCCATAAAGGCAATAGCAACGCAATGCCACAAAACCGTCACTGTGTCTGCACTATGGTTTCCTGGACGTTCAATACCACTATTCAAGTGCCGATGACAAAGACGTTTGCATGAGGACACACACACAGACACATGAGCATATAGCGTGAGTGAAGATGTCACATTGGTAATGGCCTGGAGGCAAACCGTCATGGGTGTCGTATGTACAGATAATGAAGAACGAGAGGCACACAGAAGCTTCTTTGATGAGGGCTAACCGTGATGTGCTCACTTCCATCCATATGCGTGTGAGCAGACAGATGAGCTATTGTCCACCGCTGGTAGATTACACACCACTCGAACGTCGCAAGTGGCTACAAAAACATATGCAGATGAGCCTCATCAATATGCATTTTATACAAATCAAAATGTAAATGCGGTCCGTGGTTGCCTGCGGAATCACTAGCTGAACTTTCTGCCACAACTTTCTCATTGAATGAGCGGCGGGTGCCGCTGCGCCCAGCTTTCTGTGCCTGGCCTGACGCCAGCGCTCTTCTCCTCCTCATCTGCGTGCAGGAGTCGGGACAGGAAGATAGCACTCCATTCTGTTTTCTATTTACCTTCCTCCCTCGCTCTGTTTGTCAGAGCCCTTGGCGTAAACACGCAAGGCTGCTTTCGAGTCCTTTCAGCAGGGGCTCCTGTGGTTTAGGATGAAGGAAACGTAATCCATTCCTCTTTTCTTTCCCTCTCCGCAGTTGGTCAGGCTGTTTAGTTTGATTTTCTACATGCTTAACCGCGTCACATTCTTGTGCGAGTGAATCCAAGGGGTCTTGGTGAGCATGCATGACCGCTCCTCAGAAACTAAATCACAGTGACACTGGAAAAGTGGAAATAACCTGTGTGTTTACCACATTTACCTTCCTTTTTACTTTAAGAGGATGTTCCATCCCATGGCACTGCGATGACATGAATCGCTCTGACAAGATTCTAATATCACCTTCATTCATGTTAGCTGCGCCAAATAAGACGACTTGTGAAGCGCGTCCAATGTGGGCTTGGAAACGCTTATCTTTAAGGCGCTGGAAGAATGTGGGACGCCAAGGGCACAAAAACGCTGGTGGGGAGGATCATGCGACAGCTGTAATTTCTTGAAATGTTTGGAAATACAACACCATTCATAATCCTGGAAAACATGTCGACTCCTATCAAGGAGGAATAAGGCTTAATACTCAACTCAGCATTCAGTGTCCGATTCCATTCCATGAACCATGCTGATTTATGAGACAAGTTTGATCATTCCCCCTTGCATTTTATCAATGCTCATGATGACAGACTCACTGGCGCCCTCTAGCCCACACTGCAGTTGTGATTTGTATGTGTACGTCTGTGTGTGGGGAGGTACATTAAGAGGGATAATGGAGCTAAAAAGTCATGTTTCCATGGGAACACTTATATGTGTGAGTGGGTGGCAGAGGGACTGAAGCTCACTGATACAACGGAGATGCTTAATGCACAGAACACAGAGAAAGAAACCCACATACACAATGACAGACTGAATACACGAATGCAACTGCAGATATACACACTGCCATGCTTCAATGCATCTGTTATATAGTATAGACATTCACAACATTTTTGCAGTACGCTGAATGGATGCACCTGTGCCTTCAGAAATCAAGACAGCGAAAAACATGTTAGTTTGTCAAGTCCGATGTTTACAGTCAAGGGGAATTAAACCAAACCTTGGCAACACAGAATGCATAACGTCAAAGGCAGATACAACACGGTCTATCTGGACAAATACTAAACAGACTGAAACCAAAGTCAACAGGAAGTTGACTTGCTTCAAAACATGAGTACATTTCTAACAGCAAAGGACATCATTAGAGAATCCTAAAGTTTTAATGAGTGGACATTAATGCCAAAACAGAAATGTTGCTGACATCCTGAACACAACTGACAAATAAAAAAGCAAATAGAAAACCAGTATGACCTTCTTGTTTCATCTTTTCTCTCTCTTTGCAGAAACGAGAAATCGTGCTTAAAACTAGAAGACGTTTGTTGACAATGACGCCACTTTAAAACTGAGACTTAGGGCGTACGTTTTAAACAGCAAATTCACCTACAAAAGGAACAAGATACTGTCTGCAGGTTTCAAATCACTTTATGCATCTGAAACAAAACTAATTTATTACCTGTCACACATGGCTTAGCAGAGGCAAATATAAAAGCCGGCATGTTTTCAATATAATCCTTCTGACCCAACCCATGGGAAGATTTGCACCAGAAATACTCTGTTCTGCTCTCTTTCCTCAGGTATATTACTGAAACTACACGGAAAGGTCACATCACCAAGTTCAGCGTAACAACGTTCCATATTTGGAACAACCTAAATCCCTGTTCACAATGACACTGCACTGACAGCTGCTAGTAGCATTCCTGCCGCTGGAAGGCTTTTGAAAATCGAATCATAAATTAGATAGATCACCAATTTGAAAGGGCACCAATATTCTTGTTGCTAAATCTCAATTGCAAAGAAAAAACTTGTGTATATACAGAAAATTGCAGCAGCACATAATGTCTCATCATGAACAAAATGAACAATCATCAGTGAATAAAATCATTCAGAATGTAGACAACATCTGACAATGTTTTCAAGAAACTCTCATTGAAAACCAATGGCTTACGGTTGCTTTTCTGCCCCAAAAATGCCAGCAGTGTGAACAGGGTTTAAAGGTTCAATGCACAATGGTGTTAGTTCATGCATTTGAACATCTAACTTTGGATTTACTAGCCCAGATGTTTAGCCACTAAGCTAAGATCACAAAGCATGCGTCTAAAATTGAACTTTAAACACTTTTAAGTAATAACACCTCAATAACGTCAAATGCAAAGCTTGCTCTTGCTTCATTTCCATCACTGGATAATCAGCACCACACAAATGAGGTGCTAGTGAAATTTACACATGCAACCTACTGAAACATACTGTAAACACAAGGCTTAAGTTGTTTAAAAAAAGACAGCATTTTGAAAAAAGAGGGTTTTTTTTTTTTTAAAAAGAAGCAGATACACGCAAAAACAGATAGCCTGTGGTTTCGTAATGGAACTCACGTGTGCAATAGTGGTGACAGGAAGAGGAGTTTCTCACTGGAGGAAATCACTCTCTCCTCATTATCCACACAGACAAACGCGCTCACGTACTCACCAGCACGCACACGCGGTGGGACATGGGGGACGCACAGCAGGAGTCTATTCTGAAGATGTCACAAGCAGACAGAACTGTCACTCGCAATTCACACATTTACCTACAGACAATCCCATCCAGTCGCACACAGAACCGCATATGACATGAGCATATGTGCACATGCATGGATAGATCTGCAATAAGAATCTCTCTCCACGTTCCTAACACAAATATTTACTGTGCAAATAAACTTTGTGCTCTGCCAAGGCATGAAACACTTTCCAGGTACAAGGTTAATTTTCTTCCCAAAGAAGCACTTCATGTTAAATACACAGGACAAAAATCAAGGACACGTGTTTGTTGCAAAGCTAACATAAATAGCGGAACGATAAGTCGTAAAAGCTGTTGTAGTAACCAAGTCATAACAGAAGAGTTAGGTATATGGTTCATTTGTTCCAGCACACACAAGCAAACACGTTTTCAACAGGCCGGTAGAGGGAAACAGTCAAGCACAGTCTCATTAAGCACAACAAGATTACAAAAATTGATTTTTCTTCCTCTTAGATTCCTGTTGGCTATTGTGTCTTACCGAGCTGTTCAGATAGCACAAATCTTTAGTCAAAGCTCATGCAGTTCAAGATCATTTTCCTAAAGTCAACTCATCAAGCTGCTAATTAATTGGGTTATAGGTAAAGATATACACATTCTCACAGTATACAGAACAGCAAATCTATAAACTCCATAGAAGAGCTAACCAATGTCAAGTCATTGTTCTAGAGAAGCTTTAAAGAAAATCAAGATGATGACTTTTATAATATCTTCATGCCTTATAGGTGCATTTAGGTGATTACAGTTGGGCAATAATATACTTTACATTTCTGACCCTGGACCATAAAACCAGTCATAAGTCACACAGGTATATTTGTAGCAATAGTCAAAAATACATTGTATGT
>SCHK01387650.1:0-10316 GCA_004124795.1 Poropuntius huangchuchieni | reverse complement strand
AAAATATATACTGTATGTGTGTATATTTATATATACATAAACACAGTACACATACATATACTATGTAAAGAAAACTTTTATTTTGAATGCGATTAATCGCGGTTAATCGTATAATAGCAAAATACATTTAAAAAGAAAATACTATAGTTTAAAAATGCAGTTGTAATGAAATTGCAAAATATTATAGTTTTAGTGAATTTTTGATCAAATAAATGCATCCTTGTTGAGCATAAGAGACAAAAACATTAAAAGTCTTATCAATACCAAACTTTACAGTAGTGTACTACATGTGCACATCTTTTTATTTCTTCTTGTTCTTCTACAGATACACTAAAATAGAATGGCAGTAATCCAAAAGCTTTTTTTCCAGTACATTTAAGTGCATGGTTGGGCTAGATAGCAAATATAAGAGTTTGCATCCAATAGCACAGTGATACTGCTTTTGTAAATTTACCCTGAATCTCTCACGCATGTAGGCCCAAACTTGTCAATATGTTAAAGGTGCTTTCCTCACCTCTTATTTCCTCTCACCTTCTTTAAGCAAAACCTCAGCACGTACTCACACACTCTCACACATCTCGCTCCACATACAATGGCTTATTCTATACACATTTCTGCACACAGTTTCCTCATTCTGAGAGTGTGAAGCTGAAGTTGAGTTCTGTTTTGGAAATGCGGTGTGCACTGAATACATACCCTCAGCTATACCTGCCTCGTTATCTTCCAATTCCAGCCTGGCCACCTCACACAACTAGCCTATTCAAGGAAATACTTGATTTGTTGTGATTATATAAACAGTCCTTCAATGACTGCATATAGTTGGTAATGGACTGTCTCTTGCAGGTAGCCTTATGTTGCTATTTTGCTGTCAGTCAAACATTTACATAGATATAGAGGATATGGAGGTCAGATATGAGTGTGTGAGGGAGCTATCTACCTAGACAGCATTTTAAACGGGGTCGCACACTAGACAAGAAGCGCAGGACTGTGCCCCAGCATGTCTTTAAAATTTGAACATATTGTTCTCTATGAACGTCTGTCGGCACCGCACGGCTACGACTGAGGAGGATGCTAAAAAATCCTGTCGTGCCACTCGCATAGTTTTCCTTTAAACTTGTCCCAGTGCATTGTTTATGTATTTCGCTCTAGGGTAGCTGGGAGATTCTGTATCATTTTCAGTAATATCTTTGTCTTATTTTAATAAATAAATAAATAAATCCTAACAGTTGAACTCTTATTTAGTTTTCCTCATTTAAATCTGTTACAGTTTTCCCCATTCACTTTTCTACACTCACTCTGGCTCCTATACTGTCTCTTATTTCACTGTTAGCTTAGCAACATGCTAACGTCAAACATAATTGGAATCAATTCAACTTTTCAACACCTCAGTGAGAAATGCTATTTTTGTGACGAACAGAGTTGCTCCCTATGTAGAGCGCTCTAAATCAGTCACTTATGAGGTTTCATTTCAGTTAGAATAGTTAGGATGACAGTAGACAGCATGGTAAGGTAGCTCATTATGTTTTGGAACGAGGCTAGGTAGTGAGAGAGTTTCAGGGGAATAAAAATGAAATCCATAAAACTTCCTTGGAGCGCATGAAACCCTCAGACTGAAGAAGTGTGAAACATCATAATCATTGGCAGAAGCATTTCTAGCTTTTTTTTCATCAGCACTGAAAAAAAATGTGTGCTTGTTTTGATTCATTTTTTTTTTTATATTGTTAGTACAGAGTTCTTTACACACTGTTTGAGCAAAATTGTAGAAACAATAGAAGATGAGACAAGTTTTGTTTCCTACAATCGATTCTAGGTAAATATCCACCTTGTGCAGCGCTGTTTTGGTTTTCTGTCTTATAAAATATCTTTCATTGTAAGAATATGCTGTAAACAATTCAGCATGTGAGTGAACTGTCTGATCACCTTTTTGAAACCCGAGTGTTTCCTCCATGAATCGCTAGTTATGATGGAAAACACACACATAACATGATTCCTTAAATATTATTACAGGAAATGTGTTAGTGGTCAACCATTATATCGGACCATATTTAAGTGTTATATCGGCTGATAAGTTTTTGCTTTATTTGAGAATATTTCTTTGAGTCCTAGAGTATACAGACGTACCAGAACACTGAATGTTTTTATTGTATTTTTACATTTATTGTGAAATTTTTAACAATTTTTAAAACAAACTATAATAGTATTTTTTCATAAAGGTTTTATATATTCATAAAAATCATTATATATATATACACACACACACACATACATAGTTTATATATATATATATATATATATTTTTTTTTTTTCTAATTTAATAAATACCATTTAAATTAAATACATTTCATTTCATTTCAGCATTTATAAGGAATTTTATTTATTTTTTTACTGTCGTTAAATCAAATTATATCTGATATCATATATATTGGCTTTATATTGGCCTCTGCAATCAAAAAATAATCAATATCAGTCGACCTCTAGTCGGTACACTCTGTTCATAATCAGACAAAGATTTAGCAGTACTATTTTACTAGAGCACAGCTTTATTTCACTGGTGCTTATGCCCCAGTAAAAAGGATCTACTGATGCCACTGATCATAGGCCTCTGTTTTATGTGATCCAACCTGTAAAGCTCATGGAGAGAAAAGTCAAAAGTTCTTTGCAAACTGCTAAAAGAAGCCAAAGAAAAAATACAGAGCAATGCACAGCCTGTGGCATAAACAACTGGGGTGGGGGGCCTTTATCAGCTAAGCACTTTCTATTTATGTGTGTGTGTGTGTGTTATTATCAGCTGTGTACTTTCTGCTATAATCCTTGCAAAATCCCCAGAAACCAGCCAGCATTGCAAGGACCGTGTGACCAAGGCTATCTTTGCTTATGTGTGTGCGTTTGAAAAAAGTTCAGGAAGGGCAGTGTATGTGTGAGTATTTACGTTTGGACTGTGTTTGAGTGTGTGCGTGTGATCTGCAGGGACAGGACAGGATCTGTGTTTAGTTTGTATTCACACTGTGTGCTCATGGGAAAGTGACCATAAAATGACAAGAGCCAAACAGCACTGTTTACACTTTTCCACACACACACACACACACACACACACACACACTGCAGATACCTGAACAAAACCTTCAGCTAACCCTGGATTGTTTACGGCACACGGCCTCATTACGCAGACAATACACTGCGTGATCGCATCGCGGCTTCACGGGCTCCCAGTGAGAGAATCTTTTCCCTTGGAGCTGTGTGACAGTTAATTATAAACCGCTTCCTGGTTATGACTCAGCATTCGCATATTCCTCAACATTCAGTTTTGTGCAGATGGCAGCCATGTTGTCTTAAAAAAAAAAAGCGTGGTTTCCTTGCTTTCTTAGAGAGCACGGCAGAGTGAAAGAGGAGAAGGGAAGGATGAGGGAAGGTTTAAGAAGGTGAGACTGCTACCCTGTGGAACCTTTATGGTTATGGATGAAAGGGCATTCTTGGATAGCAGCTGTGGATCTGACATGGTGTGAGGAAATCCCTTGTCAGCTCTGTCAGCCTGCAGAAGAACAGAGCCAAACCAACAACAACAAAACACCAGTGAGCTGATCTGGGTTAGCATGCTAATGTTAAACCAGGTTTCGTCTTTGCTGGAAACTCATTCTGATTCCTTTAAAGACATGAAATGGTATTTAATATAACACATTTAGGTTTAGTAAGGTGACATATTTACATAATATTAGGTTGGAAATCTTGAAGGATGGGAACTGATTTTATCCACAAGTATCTGATTGTGTCAAACATGCTATGGTATGATATTATTTGGTGATTTTTTTTTGTTTTTGTTTTGGTGATTTTGGTCGGCAAAAATTATCGGTCAAAAATTGCAAATTAAAGTTCATTGGCGCGCACACACACATGCAAAAAATAATAATAATTTCAGCCTTTCTACTTAATTTCACATTTAATTCAATGTGTTAATTGCCGTTTCTGTGTAATTATTTTTATTTATTTATTTATTTTGAATTTACTAGCAATTTCTGAGTGAAAATTGTTTCACCACCAAATTTTTTCAGTGTATAAAGGAGAAATTATGAACTGGACCTTCAAGGACACACTACACAGTGTTATTTTATTATTATTATTATATTATTATCCATATTATACTATTATAATATTAATATTTTAAATTAACTTTTATTTTGTAATTCAGTTTTCTTTTGATTTCATGTTTGTTTTAATAATGTTGTTATGTAATGATTTTAGTACTTCAATTTAAAATTATTCATTTCAGTCAGTTCTAATTTTTGTTTGTGTACATTTTTCATGTTTATATTTTAATTTATTTCAGCTTCAATTAAAAAAAATAAAAATAAAAATAACACTGACACTACAAGACAGAAAGTTGTTGCACTGTGTGCAGTTATGTCATGTCACACTTTACAACAAATCATAAGCAAGGTACTGTACACTACAAGATCATTTTCTATCCTGATTGAAGCTGCAATTAAAATGTATAGTAGCATCTAGTCTCGACATGTCTCGAGTGTGTGCACTAGAAGAGTGTAAATGCTATTTGGTTACGTGCTGGGGATTAAAATGTGACAGGGCAGTGAGTTTTAGTATCATGGCGTGAACAAATGTGTCAAAATATCGGATCTGTGCATTGCCATATAAATGCAGCCAAAATGTGTCCTCAGACTTGTGCAGTTCAACAGTCTAGTTCAAGGTTCCAGTGCTGCTGTTGAAACTCAGTGCATTAGCTCAGCATCACTGCTCCCAAAACCTACATTCTGCATTTCAAATAGATAGCCAGTCTCTCTGTCCAAGGTGAAGTCTAATTTCTTTCTCTCAGTATCACTAGACCAGCCCGGGGCCCATTTCACACCAAACGTGAAAGCAGCGTGTTAGCAGTGCGTATTTATTTTGATGCCAATAGTAACATGTTATTGTAATCTCAGAGCAGTGCTGTGTAGCAGGAACACACCAGGAGCATAAAACCAAGTCGAGTTCATGAGAAACATGTTGTTCTATAAACCTTATCAACACAATATTTTACGATAGGCTTTTATTAAGCAACATAACAATACTGGAGTGAAAAGACAAAGGGCTTGAGGGCATCTGTTGGGCTTGATGGAAATTCCACATTTAATGACTTATACACAAACACATTCTATTCAGTAAATCTGACTGAATACAGATGACTTAGAGTAGGCTACAGTATATATTTCAAATCTACACTTTGGGGTTCTGGTTCTGTTTTTATAAAGATTCATTACTATTTGGATGTAAAAGTGGTTCACCTTCCTCATGCAAATTAGATTTTCTGTCAATCAACCATTTATGGCCAGTATTGAAGGAAATAGTCAACTAAGTAACCCAACCCTTACGAAAAAGAAGTATATTTCATCATATTTCAGCGTAAAGAGTGCTTATTAAGTAATAAAACACTTTAAAAGTAAAGTGTTACCATTACTTCTGTTGTCTATGAAATATACTGACAGTTATAATGTAATTTCTATTGAAACTTGTATGTTATGTCTTTAAATATTTTTGTATTTACACTGCTAAAGCTGAATTTTAGTACATTTAAGTATACTAACTACAATTAAAACTCTTAAAATAATCAATAGCTTTACTTGGGCTTCATTATGTTTGTCAGCATGTCAATATACTTCTTTAAGCATGTTTTTTTTATATTACAAAGTGCAATTTTAAAGGGTGCTTATGTGTCAAGAAATGTAGCCATGTACATGTACTTACTTTAAGTACACTTCAGTGCCCTTTAATAAATATTAAATTGCCTGCGAGTACAGTTTTTTTTTTTTTTTTTTTAAATTATACTTTAAAATTTGATTCATTCAATACTTTCAAGCACACTTCTTTTTCACAAGGGAGATATTACATTGTTTTCAGTTGTAGAGCCACAGCTATACAAGAGTAGTTATGTTTGTGACATGAAACAAGCCTAAAGCTCTCATTTCAACTATTGTCTATCCTTAAATTGCCTTGATACTTTAGGACTCAAGAGTATGAGATGTTTCAGTTATCATTCTGCTGTGCACCTTTATTAAATACAAGTTTCTGTAGTGTGATTGCAGATGATCTTCAGCCTGTTCAACTTTTTACCTCTGAATCCATCCAACCCTTTCCACTCCTCTCAGTCTTCAAATGTATTATTCACTTCCTTTTACCTTTTGATTTAGTCCTCTTTCTTTTTTATAATTTATTATGAATACGTTATTTTTTTTCTGCTAGTGCTCATTTGGGTTTACTTCATTCTCTGTGATGTGGCTTGATTGTTGTGTACAGTAGACATCAAAGCCAAGAAGGTGCTTGTGTGTGTTACTGCAGTTGTACTTATATATGGACTCAACAGAAAAAAACAAAAAAAACACTCCACTAATGCGCTAAGACATGTCCTGCTCTTTTACCTTTCCCTCATTAGCGGGTACCAACAGACATTCAAAAGGATGCCTGCCGAGATCAAAATTATCACTAATTAAACATCCGGATTACTTCAAATGGAGCTTTTGTAATTAAAGAAAGCGGTGACCACACACAGACTGAGAGAATGAGAACATGCTCATAATGTGTGATGGGTCTTTGATGGTGGAATATTCTGGTAGCCATGGGAACTCAAAAGTGGTCGGTTATGATTGGAGGCACCCTGATGTTATACCTATTGTAGATCTGAGAGAACAAAGTCGGTCAGTCACACTATAGACACAGCAGGGACAGACAGGTTTTCATTAATAATAAACACTGGGGTGGTTTTGACGTTTGATGGCGCTGACAGAACTCTCTGTGTCTCTCAAGAGGAGCTAAAAATGGATTAGTAGATGTAACCGGACGCTTCAGGAGCTGGACTGGCCTGAATGGTCTTTGCCCAAATCTTTTTTGTTTTTATTGTAAGGTTATTCAATCGGTTTTGTTAATGGTCCCTTCCCACAGAAAACAAAAAAAAACACTTGCTTTGCAGCAGTGGTGTGTGGCGGACTTTTGAAATGTGAAGGAAAATCCCTTCTCTGTCTTTAATCCAACATAAATTCATGTTCTGTTTGATATTTACACAAATTCATGGTTAAAGGTAAATTAAACACCATTTTCCTTAGATGATCAACAAGCAGTTATTACAATAGTTGTGTTTGTTTATATTAGCATAATACTGCCCCCTTCCAAAAAAATAATAATAATAAATAAAAAAAAAAAAAATAGTGTCCTTTATTACAAAGTGCACTTTTTAAAAGGTACTTGTATGTTAAGAAATGTAGCCATGAATGTGTACTCTCTTTAAACACACTTAAGTGGCCTCTAATCAATATTATATTATCTGCAAGTTCAGTCATTATCATTATTATTATTATTATTATTATTATTATACAGTGTCCTTTATGACGAAGTGCACTTTTTAAAGGGTACTTGTGTGTTAAGAAAAGTAGCCATGAACGTGTACTCACTTTAAGCACACTTAAGTGGCCTTTAATTAATATTATATTATCTGCACGTTCAGTTTTTTTTTTTTATGATACTTTAAAAATCATTTCATTTAATACAATCAAGCAGACTTCTTTTTTTACAAGGAATATATTACTTAGTTTTAGTAATAGAGTCATAAATTTATGTTCTGTTTGATATTTAGATAAATATAATTTATTTGAGCAAATTGACCGTTTTTAATTAGTGAAATGATCCAAGATATATCAATGTTCTTATATTCAAATAATGGTGAAGGCTTATATCTTAAGGAAAAAAAGAAAAAAAAAAAACATTTATAATATTTGAATAATTATAATACAATATAATTCTGTTATCATTCACTCACCCGCAAGTTGTTCCAAACCTGTAGCCATTGATGGAGAAAAAAATACTGTGGAAGTCAGTGGCTGGCCACAACTGTTTGGTTAACATAATTTTTAACAATACCATCTTTTCTGTTCAGCAGAAGAAAGAAACTGATGCAGGTTTAGACCAACTTGAAGAACAACTTGAACGAATTTCAGGTAATAGGTTTCAGAAATTTAGTTTCAGTATTTTTTTGAGAAAATTACTTTCCAAAGTTTGTGAATCAAAGTCACTTTAAGGAGAATATCATCTCTCAATTTTATGAGTCTATTTAAGATTGTTTTTACCAACATGTTTTACCAAACTATATCATAAGGAGATGTAACTATTGAATAAGATTGTGATTTTATGTAAATCATATGTGATTCGTATGCTGTTTTTAGGAATCGTATGAATGATTTGTACAATGCATACAAATTAGCCGTTTGAACAAAACATCAATGGCCGGAGTGCATTACTTTTTACTTTTAAAATACTTCAGTAAAATTTATTATGTTTGTTTTTTCTTGTTCATTTCCATGTGATTACACAACAAAGACCAGAGCTTTGAAGCTTGAAACACAAGAGCACCATAAAAGTGGTTTGTATGAATGATTCAATAAAGTATGTAAGCACTGTATTTGTTCTGAAGGTATGACTGTTTGAGCTATAGACTGAAATTCTCCACTTCCTATTCATTGTAATTGCATGGAAAAGAGGGACCAGAACATTATTCAAAATATCTCCCTATTTGGGTTCAGCAAAGTAACTAACAGCAAAATTATAAGTTTTGGGTAAACTATTTCTTTAATCCTGCTTTTTACACACACACAGTTGATATCCAACGTACAGTACTGTAGAAGCAACACTGAGTCTCAGCAAACCCCTAATTACCTGCTTTGATGGCTTGTAAATGGAATAATTGTGTGTGTTATCTGTGTTTGACCATTAAAATCACTAGATAGAGAATGGATAAGAGCATTACTTGTCTGTGTGTGAAAGAAACAGCGTATGTCAGGATGAAATGACCCTGCTGCTGCTGCATTGAATCAAAGCAGTAAAGATCTGGTCATTATGATCTGCAGAGAGTAAACATGAATAGACAGAAACAGTATTGCTCTTAGGGGTGGAAGACGGTTGTGTATGTGAGTATGAGAAGATGAGGCCGAGTAGATTGCATTTCTCTGTGAAGATTATATTTCCCATCGTCAGCTTATGGGAAAAGGAGCACCCAGAGAGACGTATGGATGTGCGCGCGTGCTCACACAGCCGTTTGTGTGCGTGTGCAGGAGGCTGTCGATTACTGACACCTCGCTCTTCTTGACAATGCAGTTCTCGCTCTCGCAATCCCCCAGCAGCCCGGCTCCCGTCTCTCGGTAATCCCCTGTGACCCACTCTCGCAGTCACACACCATCATCAGTTAGATGTGCGAGAATTCATCACTTCTCTAGATGGAGTCTTATGCGATGTCTGTTTCTGGCTAGGCGTGTTGGTAGGTGTCTGTCTTTCGCTCTCTGCTTGCCATAAAGCCATTTTCCTGATTGCACATGCAATACTTTCAGTTCGATCTGCCTGCTCTCGTCAGGGCTACAGGCTGTGCTGCTCTGTTCAGGCCCGCGAGAGTCAACTAATGGAAGCGATACTGTGCACAGCGCTGTGAGACACAAAACACTGTGGAGTGTTCTGTGGCCGGAAGCTTTTGTTCTGTTTTATGCTTGTGTGTGTGTGTGTGTGTGTGTATAGGATTGAGATTCAGAATGCAGAGAGAGAGTGTGGGAGATTGAGTGACTGCATTTGCATACACATACATATTCTGATATTAATCAGTATATGGTCAGATTTGGATTATGTAAACATCATGTAAACACACAAACCTGATTAGCATAACCAGATAAGGCAATGTTTTGGCTGTTTTCTAGTAGAAATCCAAATAAGACACCTGGCATATGCATGTTTGAATCAGAACATTTAGAAATGTGCATGTGCAAATAAATGCAATTCCGGTAGATATTAGATACAGACTAGTTTCTAATTTAACATATTTTATATACATTTCTGTGATGGCAAATGATACTTATAGGCAACCTGGTCTCATAAAAATATGAAAAAATACTTTGTGAGCTACCGAACAAACTTACCGTCTATGAAAACCCATAGATACGAGGCTGGAAATGTGCAATGCTAACGTTCAAAAGCATCAGTTTTCAAGTCGTAACATGATTTTCTTTAAGTAACTGTGCAAAAAAAATTACACTTTATTAATCAAAACTCTGCAAGTCTGTGTGAAAAGGAATAAAAGGTGTCAAGAGTTTTACTGCCTCTAGTGTTCATTTCTTTTGCAAACTGCAGTGATATGTACTTATTGGTACGTATTTCGTGTCTCTCTAAAAAGTGCACCCAGATACAGTACGTAAATGCCATGAGACCAGATAGATTTTAGGATGATAGAAAACTCAGATAACAGTGTTTATTTGATATAGGAATATTGGTAACACTTTACAATAAGGTGTCATTTGTTAACA
>SCHK01387593.1:0-31524 GCA_004124795.1 Poropuntius huangchuchieni | reverse complement strand
TTCTAATATTATTATCAGTGTTGAAACTGTGATACTGACCCCAAACTTTTATAACCATCTATGCATAATAATACTAACTTGTTCTCGTCTCTGAAGTGGGATCAGATGCTGTTCCTTTTGCCATCTTATCTCCACCATTTCATTTGAACACTGAGCTCAACGGCGTGACCATCCTGGTGTGTGTGGTCCATGACATTCATCAAGGAGAGCTGGAGGTTGCCTGGATTTCTAGTGGCACCAGAGGAACTAATCCAGCAGTCTCGAACTTACTCCAAGGACACAGTAGCATTCAGAGCTCAATGTCTGTTATATCTGTGCCCTCGAGTGAATGGATGTCCTACACCTGCTTTGTGAGTCACAGAGTCTCCGATCAACTTGTGCACAGACATTACGCTGGATTCCCAATGGAGATGACCGGTAAACTCTGTAATTATTGCTCAACATATTGCACGTTGTTAGTAACTGAAGGGACTTAATTGTAAAGTGTTACTGTGCTTCAGAAATGGCTGATGATGAAGAAACGTTTGATTCGTGTTTGGACCATCAAAGCAGTTTTTTGGAAGGTAGGTACATTTGTACATTTGTTAATCCTAAAAATTCAGTTCTGTTTGTTTTGTTCTCATTTTTCTGTACTGTTGCAGACGTCCGAGCAAACAAACATCTATTATTTGTTGAAGCTCTCAGAATTCTCCTCATCAAAATCACCATTTTCAACGTTTTAATGACAGTGCAGGCCGTCATAAAGTGGTAAGTGCTCATATTACTGCAGATGCAATGCCAGCAGTGAAATCATTTATACTCATTTTTCGCAATTAGACTGAAACCTGTCATGTTTCTCATCTGCAAAATTGCAGAGTTTCAAAAACAACTGTCACGGATGCCAGAGTTAATTGGATGTGCTGCTGGAGTTTTATAGCAGGAGGAGGAATTCCAGTCGATGCAAATGAGAAACTGGAATGTTGATGAGCGTCTCGATGAGCTGCAGACCAGCATCACACCACAAGACGCAGGTGCTTCGATATGTGGGCAGATGAGCGTGATAGCTGCTCAAAACCACATCATGTACACAATACAACAAACGCACTGCACTGCAAGCTGCTTTTGTAGGCCATTGTCAAATGTAAAAGCTTTGAATGGCATTGTCAAGTCAGCATCCACTGCTGTGACACTGTTGAACTCTTGATCTGTCTGACAGTGATGAAACTCTGTTTTGCATGTGAATGAGATCATTGTGCGTAATACTCTATTAAAGATTGAGACACTGTTTCATTTTATTTTGGAGGAGTTGTGAATGTGACGTCAGTGCTTCTTCAAGATTTGTTTTGCATTTATTTTTGGAGCATGAATGTTCACATTTTGTTTTAATTGCACTACTGTGTAAAAGTTAGCTTTTTTTTTTTTAGTTCATTGTTTTTGAAGGTCTCTTATGCTCACCAAGGCTGCATTTATTTGATCAAAATACAGGGAAAAGAAATATTCTGAAATATTATTAACATTTAAAATAACTGTTTTCTATTTGAATTTATTTTTAAAAATTTATTTCCGTAATGGAAATAATCCATAATTCAGCAACCATTACTCTTCTGCATTACAAGATCCTTTTGAGATCATTCTAATTTGCTAATTTGCTGTTTCAAGAAACATTTCTTACTATTATAAATTTCAAAAACAGCTGTGCAGCTTAATATTATTGTGGAAACAGCACTACATTTTTCACAATTCTTTGATGAATAAAAAGTTTAAAAAGAACAGCATTTATTTGACAGAAATATTTGTAATATTATGTGTCTTCACTGTCACTTTTCATCAATTTAATGTGTCCTTGCTGAATAAAGGTATTAATTTATGTATATAAAAAAACATGTTATTAAGGAGCACTTGACTTTGGGGAACTTGATTGTTGTTTACAACTCTGCTGTAGTGTTGTACAATAATACTTTTGGTCTGTTTGTGTTACTTGTACTGTGTTACATTGGCTTGTGTTCTTGCATTGGTAAGTATATCCTAAATTAATTCATGTAAATGTACATGCCAATGAATGTATATGGGAATTTATTGTTACACCACAAATGACATGTGTAGTAAATAAATAAATAAAGCCAGCGCATTTATGTATTTTTCATTTATTGTTTTAAATAACACATTTTTTCCTTTTTTTTCTTTTTTTTTTAACAGCATCCGTACAATACTAAAACACTGATGTAACAATGGTGACCCACTAGGTGGCAGTACAATCACATCTCAAACGTTTTTCAACAGCAAGAGTATGGAGCTTAACTTCTCTAACAAGACACTATATTTCATAAATAATTTAAGTATAAACATTGAGCAGTCACTCTTCACAAAAACAATGTTCACAACAAAAGTAAGAGATCACAAGATCAAATGCGAAATGCAAAAACACAGGATGAAGGCTTTCCATTGCAGTTAGTTAATTGCACTCTGTTGCCTTGTTCTGGTTTTTAAGAGGAAAAAAAAAAATCCCACTGTACACTGATTAAGGTCAATCGGCCAATCAAATGATCCGGTTTCGGATCTGGCCAATCACTGCCTGTGAAACTCCCAGTGTTCCAAATACAATCGATTACACTTGTCACAGTATTGTAGCAGCTCTTCAGCACTGGCAGTAGTTTAACAATGACGTCTCTACAGTAGCAAGTCTTGGTATTGAAACGTGCGTATCAGGAGTGTCGGCATGGCTTCTGTAGCAGTTGGACAGTAAGGCCCAGAAGGTATACAATTCGATTTCATCAAATGAATTGTGTGTCCATCAGGCCAAATGCCACACTCAAAGCAAATAGAGACATAAGTGTTTCTGAATATCCTTCATTTGCTTTGAAAGCTCTCTGAATGAAATCATTGCTGATGTGCAGTCAGCAAAAGAACCACGGCTCAAGTTGCACTTCTGGCTGACGGAATAATTGTTAAAATGCTTGCTGGGCCAAAAAACAATTTCATTGAACATATTTCTGATTTGAGTCGATTTATGGCACTGGCTTGCGAAACATGACAATACCACACCATGGTTTTTGGCAAAATAAAACGTATAGGGAAGCCCACGGTACATCTGGCAAAAGATCTGATATGTGTGTTGCTTCTGCGTCATATCTTTGGTCAAGGATAAAACAAGGACTTGAGGGAGCTTAACACTTTGAACAGATAGTCAATATTTGTTTGGCAAAGGGACAAAGCTAATAAATGTAATCTTGCGAGAAGCCATTCTAGAAGATGCTACGCTAAGTCCGACTAGGAATGAGACATGGCCCACTTTAGCACTTACGCAACATCCATTTTCCAGTTCGCTCACTGACTATGAAATTAGATGAAACTTTTAGCATAAATATTTTGGTGACTCTTCAGGATTGATGTTTTGTGTTCGTACATTAGGTAGACTTTGTACCAAACTAAAGTTCTGATTGTCATTTATAAAATGGGCCGTAATTCAAATGTTCAACGACAGAAAAATTCCCATTTGAATTTCTGACTTAAGTGCACTTCAACCTACGTTTGCTGCGTTCGCCTGAATTCTTCACTTTGTTTTTGCTGATCAACGTGACTCAACAGCTGAGTACCAGAACTAAAAACACAGATAAAGTGAAAGTCTAGTCAACATGATCCTTCTTTAAACCTCTAGCACACAATCACTACGCCAGCCACATTGTGAAATATGTTTAACACGGTTCTACAGAGCAAGATGGTGAGGTAAGTACCATTTGTACAGAGACCTACAGAAATGTATCAAAGAAAAAGCGCAGAGTGTTAGATTATTGAGCACTGGTTCCGTGGAACACTGTTTTCTAGTTGCAAAAACCAAAAACAGAAAATAAAAATAAAGTGCTTCCATTAAGATTTCCTCTCCTGAGGACAAAAAACATGAAATCTCAAAAAATTCACTCACAAAAATCTACAATATTCAGCTCTCTCGAAAACATGATTTACACAAAATGTACAGTCTAATGAAGGTTCGTATTCTAACATTCATTCTCCGAACAGACAGTATTTACAAAGTACCGCAGGGTACTGACTTTTTACAGTCTGGTTTTCTTCTTCGAAACACGTTATCAAAACACTGTACACATTATAAAAGCACAGTGACGAGGAAGCCGGTTAGCAGTGCATTGAGGAGCAATGAAAACGGCCTCAGCCCAGTGGCTGAGTTAGGAAATATATGCCAGTGCTCCCTCTTGGGGTGCAGAGTCTCCATGTCCTTCAGGGCATTGTAGGCGGCAGTGGTGAAGTTCGCATCTCCTGTGGTGAGCAGGTCAAACACGCAGGAGTGGAAATAGATGTCCTTAACCTCCAGTTGCTCCCTGCACTTCCTGGAGGCGCTTTCGAGGGTGAAGAGCCCTCTCTGGGCTTCGACCCTCGCCTGCTGCTGAAAGCTGGCTTGCTGGAGGCCCAGCATGGGCATCTGAAGGTGTCCCTCTTGGTCGATGCGCTCTGACGTGGGACAACCGTTCATGCAAAGCTGCAGGTCCTGTGTTTCGTCGAAGGCCATGGCGAGCTCTTCCGGCATTCGCACGGCTAGCGTCAGGTAACGGCCCTGCTGGCGTACGATGATGGTGACACCGATGTACGCGGCGTGGATCTCTACGTGACGACCCGGCGACTTCTCCAGGATCCAGATGCTGCGGGTCTCACTATCGCCTCCGCTGATGGTGCCGTCCACAAAAGCGGCTGGAAGGTCATCTGTTACAGCCTGGTAGACCTTCTGGTCCGTGCATTCTTGGTATGGTTTGAAGATTATTGTGATCTTAAAAAAAGCACAGAGAGCATAGTTAAAAACTCCAATATTCAAGTTGACATGAAATGGATATTCACCTGTTATTAATCTGTTCAATCTGTTATTCATTCATATTCATCTGTTTTCTAAATGCATGTTATTGATCTTACTGCGATGATTCATTCATGCATATGTTTCTGTCTTTCTTTTTTACCTTGTACTTTATAAATCAAACTGACTGCTGGATTTCACCAATCATTTAGTCTGTTTAACTTTTTTAATAATCTGTTTCACTCTAATATATAAGGTTCAGAAGAAAAGATCTGGTGTTAGGCTACTTCTATTTATTGCAGCTTTGACGGTGATGTTATATTCAAAAATACTCTGCACCAATAGCTGAGAATAGCCGATTTTTTTTTAAAATGAGCAATATCAATACAGATACACTTCTTTCTTATTGTTTTACTTTTTTTAACATAAAAAACTAAACGATCAAAATATTACAACGATAAAAACACGCATTATTATATTTATTAATAAAGCAACACTATGTAACTTTTGGCGTTCTAGCGGTTAATAAACACAACTGCTCGCATCCCGCGGAAGAACATTCTAACCGGAGCTACTTCTCTTAGTTTATGTCTATGGCGATTCACGCAGGTCTGTGTTACTCCGCAGCAGTGATGACCCGAACAGGCTACAATAGTCCGAATATAAGCATTTATTATAAGTGTACCGTAGTGATTCGGGATAAGACAAAATGGCGGTTTGGAAGATGAATTCATGATGTACTCGGTCATTACAAACATTTTGCAAATTTTGAACACAGAAACAGTTACATAGACCCACCAAAAGATGACATTTATCTGACCCCCCCAATAAAAACTGATTAAATATAAAAGTTATTAGTTCTTTTTTTATTCGTTTTATTTTATTGTATCAGTATATCTGTACTTCTGTAATAACAAATGGAAATCGCCCAAACAATGACTGTTTTCAAACTGGTTTCCTGAACATTCTCCATATCTGCCATTAGCTGGACAAACAGATAGTCCCGCCACAAACACATACCATTGGCTGAGTCAATGTTGCTCTGTTGGTCCGGTCAACAAACAGAGGAATGTTTTGATAGCACCACAGTGTTAGTTTTTGAAGCAATCAACCTACAAATGGTCTTTTCACTCTCTGCATATTAGACTGAGATAGGAGAATGTTTATTAATGCTGAAAACAATAACACAATTCACCTGTAAAGGACAAAAGCGGTTTTATGCCCGAGACTGAAAATGAGAATTACTTTATGGTGGTAAAACATGAAGATCTGTATACGGCAGTTGTTTAGAATATTACATGTATTTACAGATCCGCAAACCCTTTCGCCCTGTAAGTGTTAACCATAAAATGCAGCCAGCATACAGTCCTTATACTGTGAAACTCTAAGACTTGTGGGAAGCAAAAGCACTGGCTAACAAGAAGTGTGGCGTTACATTAGCGGCGGATGAATAGCAGCTTTGTACACAGGACAAGGATGAAAAATGATGACTAGTTGGCCATAAGGTGAGGCAGCTGAAAAGGCCTCAGTTAAGCAGTGTGTGCTAATAATTACTTGCAAATGTTTAATAATGGCTCCCCACCTTCAAGGTCAAGGGGTCAAACGAGAGGTAATTAGCATCGGCGGCCAAACTTAGCATTTGAAGCCACATCTGTCCATTGATGAGCTCAACTGTTTAAACCCGAGAAGGAAAAGCAAGTATCTGATGAATGCGGTCTGCTCAGGCTGTGATATTCACAAGCTACCAGCTACTTCAAGTTATAAAAATCTGTAAACATGATCGCCAGCAGTCAATATTCTGCATCAGCAAATTTGAAATGGGTGTGTGTAGGCGGGTTTGTTCTGAGTGTTTGACTATAAGCCCCACACTTGGAGAAATGAAGACAGAGGCTTCTTTCAAAGTGACCTTATTATGGGTCACGCCAGAGTGCAGGCTTCATTCAGTCATTAATGATATTAGAATTTCACAGACACGTTGGTCACAAGTGTTAGTCATAAGACTAGAGCTGTTTGCTTTGTTTAACTTGCACCTGTGAATACTTGGTCAAAGTTGAAAGTTATAAGTCTTATCTGCTTTCTGCAGCTCTTTCTGATAATCTTATCCATATAGTCTTATATATAGAGACATCATACACTTCAAGAAAAGATAGAAACAATGCAACATTGCACAACGTGTAAAGATTTTTAAAATTTTTATCAGAAATAAAAAACAAAGACTTCTTCAATTCATATGTTTAGGATCAAATTCGGATAAAAAGTTTCAAGCTGTGAAATAACAATGAACAATATATTTTCATTTTCATTTTCTATTTGACTTGGTTAATTTCTACAAATATTAATATATTTTTAACATTTAAATTTTAATTAGTATTATTCATATACTATTTTAGTGTCTATTAATATTTTAATATCATTTATTTTTATATTTGCAGTTTCCAATTTACGTGTTTTTTTCCATTTTAATAATAAAAAAATATTTAGTTTTATTTTATTTCGGTTTAGTTTTATTAACTTTAGAAGTTTAACTTCAACTTTACCTTTATTTCAGTTAGTCGTCAAGGCAACATTTTTAATTTTCGGTTTAGTTTTTTTTTTTTTATTCGAATTTTTGTTTCAGCATTATTTAAATTAACAAAAATTATTTTCCAAAACTTTATGAAGAAGATTTTTGTCATGAAAGTAAGTGGTGCACAATGTTACTTTTAATTTTGGTTTTAGTTTTAGTTAACATTAACAACACTGTAATTAACTAAATTATAAAGTGATGTCCTACAAACTTTTTTTTTTTTTTTGCAACATATACTGCCTGATGTCTGAGACATTTCTGACAAACTAATCAACATTTTCCAAAGAAATTAACAAATAATTCTACAATAAATAAAAAAAATAATAATACAACTCACCTTATTGGTTGCTGTGGCACTGGATCCGAATACCACTGGAACATTTGTGACCTGCACTGACAGGTAATTGTTATCAATCAGGGGCCATGCCCCTTCAACCTTACAGGTCTGAAAATGGTCTTTGAAAGTTCTAAGATGAGGGTCCCCAAACAGGCCACAGAACAGGTAGGTTGGTCGTGGGTGCTCTGGAGCCCCAGTCCCTGTTCCAGGCCGTGATGCTTGGTGATGGCGGCTGTGATAGTTGCATGGCTCAATGGGGATGACGGGATGGGTAGACGACGTGGGTCCGTCTTTGGAGCAGTTCCTCTGGCTCATGAGGTCACTGATGCCCAGCATGGCAGAGTGGAAGACCAGGTTTCCCCTGCAGCTCTTGGATGTGCGCTGGGTGCAGGCGGAATAGGCTCGCAGCGCCTTGCAGAACTCAGTATCAAAGCCATCCAGTGAAGGGTTAAGATGGGAAGTGAGAGAGACGAAGTCAGTGGTGCACTTCTGGATACGGCACTGTGGAGTCTGGACCTGGCTCTCACCTGAGAAACGACACAAAGAATCTTGTTTTCAGAAAACCAACTTGAAAAAAATCATGCTAATTGTTTATATAATGATCAACTTGAATACCCTCTTCAATGATGAGCATGTTTTTAATTTCATTTGTATATTTTTTCAAAAACGTCACCATGATACAACTGTCCTGATACTATAATAAAGAAAAAAAAAAAAAAACAGTTCTTTAAAAAAAAAAATGCTATTTTATTATTATTTCTTTAAACAGTTTTGGTATAACATTATTTATATTTGAAATAACTGCTTATCAAAGTCAGGTGGTGTAACTAATAAAATTACGTGGTACAAGCAAATTGCATTAAAAATACATAGAAAAAGGAAATTATATCATAGAAAGGATCCATGACTGTCTCAAGGTCAATAAGCCTCTTAAAATATCAGACAATTGGTCTTTTTTAATGACAGTTAGCTCAGATTGTAAACTGTCGTCATAAAAGTTTGATTTTTATGAATTCATGATATTTATATAAATACACTTTACCTTAAAATTAAATATATAAAAAAAAACTTTGCATTCACACTGCAAGAAAAATATGTCATGACTTTTTACTTGATTGTTATACCATATAGCACGTAAAATTGTATAGTTTCTTGAAAATTGTACAAAAGTGTTATGAAGCCAACAGGAATTCAAAGAGAACATTTGGCATACATTTTAAACTTTACATTTAAAAGAATACTGACTTAACCAGTTGAACACATAAACTATGAACAAAGGAGCACAAATACTTTAACATCCATTGTTGTTACTCATGTCATAAACCAGTTTAAACTGCTTAACCATAATAAGGTGTGCTAGTGGACTGTGCGTTTCCTCACGGCGTGACTCCATGTGTGTTTTACATTATGGTCTCGAAACATTAACAGTCGGCTATACAAGGGTGTGAAACCTCCTGTTATCTACAAAGGAGAATGCTTATGGCCGCAATAAAATCAAATAAAACGGCACTTCAAATGAGAAAAAGAGCACAGGAGGCTTTTCTGGCCACGAAAAGCCAGCACATGTGCTTGTAAGCACAAAAGAGTCACGGCATGCAAACTACATGCAACTATTTACCTCAAAGCGTCATTAGGGTGTGGTCATATAGTGGCAATTAAAAGTGTTTTCTTTGAATACTACTTCACTTGGAGTCCACCCAATAACACTTTTATGGTTTTATACACACTTGTTGTCGAAAATACACTCAAAACCTTGTCGTCACGTCATGCGCCGCCCCCAAGTTAGCCACCAATGACACGGCACAAGCAGAACAACATCTCCCAGAGAAGGACAACAGCCTCCACACTGCATCACTTAGAGTCTTAATGCCTCACTTTTGAGTGCAGCCCAATTGCATTAGCTCAGAGAGAGGCCGTCCTAATCTGATATCAGCTGCAGCCTCTCCATTAACACGCTTGTGATGACTCTATCTTACACAGTCAGGGCCACCCATTTCTGCCTGCCACGCCAATAACACCGACCGCAGTGGATTCAAATGCATCTGATTTGATTATCAGATGACGCGGAGTGCTGTAGCGGATCGGCCGATCCGCGTTGCGCTGCAGTCGGCGCTGGAGGAGAAGGAGGCATGACAAAGCACGGGCTAGATTGGGTTTCAGTAACACGCTGTAAGACAATACGGTAGCCTGGCTGAAGCCATGTTGATGTTGTGCTAGAAAGACATTGGCTGGAAGGGAGAGGAAAAAGGCAGTCCCCGCTCCCATCCACCTCCCGCTGTGTTTTATCAGGCAAGGCTCCAGTGACATCTGTACCAGAACAAAAAAACTCAAATACTTGGCAAGGCATGCAAGACAAAGCCATCTCCGGCACATTCCCATTTATAGTCCGAGCGGATGCTCAAAGCAGATGCGCACCAAGTAATATCCAAGGACCAACAAAAAAAAAAAGAATCGTGACCCTGGTAAATGGGCGAGGGTATGAAACCACAAAGGCCGTGCTGCGAACGTAACCGCATTAGGTAGGTATGTCCTACATATCACTAAGAAACAGAGAGGCTTTTCATGGAGCTCATATGTGACCTCGTCATCCATCGAATGCATGTGCCTCCATTGTTTCTCTCAGCAGCGAGGCATGAGTGTTGGGAAGGCTGTCTGTTTTTAAATCTATGCTATTTTGTAAGGAATAAGGTGGAAACTTTACACATGTGTGCGCTTTCAGTGCATGAAGTAAAGCGACAAATCTGCCACCCGTCCATAATCCAATTCACAGCAATCCTGGACATGAGTTGTTTTTGCAGGTCGCTTGTTGAAACGCAATTAGCTCGTCACCTGACAATCCCCTTAAAACCTGGTGCAATTGAATTCACAGTCATACCCTCAAAGAGAGCAGAATAGACTGATTTTCCTTATATCCTTCTGACTACATCTTCTGTGCAAAACACTTGCGAGGAATGTCTTAGGGGACCCCCAGTTGGGGGCAGCAGATCCTAAGCTAGTACTGGCAGATAAGGAAAAAAAAAAAAAAAAAAAAAAAATCACACTTTGTGTTAGAATGTCTCAGTGTCCTGACAAATGTTTAACCTAAACACCGAAATTCCAGAAATCTAAAGAAAGGATCATTTGAATGTAAGGCAAATCCTAAAATACCCACAAACCTATATAAAGAAATATTTTTATACTCAATAAATCTATAACATTAAAAACGACTTAAATTATTAACACAACTTTTAGAGCGCATATTATTCCTCTAAAGAACACAAAGGCACAGTAGATCGCAGGATGGAGAAAACACAATGTTTGTTTCACAAGTTCAGTTCATTTCTGCGATCCTGCTGCTGGGGTGATCCGTCTCGTTTTGAGCACAGTGAACACCCTTGTTGCTATTAAGTCGTTGGAAATATTTTCTCAGGGTGGCCGGCCGTTTGAGCAGCCATTCTCAGCTGTAGAGGGGCCCAAAGAGTGTGTGCGGAGTGAAATTTCAAGATGTGGAATTTGGCCAGGGCAGAGAGGTCAACAGGCCCACGCCTCCTCCAGGAGTCAACGTGAAGATCTGGAGAAAGCAGTGGGATTTACAAGACTCGAGGTCTAAATGACATCTCCAGCTTTAAATGTTGAGCACATACTGTGTTGCACTGAACTTTGGAATCTGGTTTAATATGCTGGTTTGTCAGCATTTCATTTTTGTACTTATTTGTAACTTCAAGCTTTTCATAACCTTGCTACAGCATAAGACAAATAAAAAAGAAATCACAATGCAGTAATTTTTGTAACTATTAGTAAGATTTATCCCAGTAAACCACAAAAGCCTCTATTAAAAAGTTTTAAAAGGCACCTTTTTACAGGTAGTCTGTAAAATCATACAATCTTTAAACAATAAAGCACTATTCCAGACATGAGAAAAGACAGACAGAGAAAGTACGAAAAAAAAAAAAAAAAAAAGGAATCTGAACAGCTGCAACTGTCTCTCGCTTTTGCCAAGATTATAATCCAATCAAATACCACCAAGGGGTAGATGTATATTTGGGACTAAACCAATTGAGAGACGATACAACCAGATTTAATAGCCAAAGATCAAATCAAAGAACAGCAAGCATGCAGTTGCTAAAAAAAATGACTCTGTTTTGTATTCATGTTTTCTTAAATTCCTACATTCACATTATTTCCTTACTAAATGAAACATTCAAAATATATCACAGATCTTTATATATTATAACTTTAGTTGAAAGGAAAGCACATATGTAGAGCTGTCGAAAACCGAAGCCTATCAAGCCTTATACATTTAAGAGCATGAAAGGGAAAGTGACACTTGGAATAGTCACACTAAGTAAATTTCATGCTCATACTAATAATTTTATGGAACATTTTGCTTATTTCTTCTGAAATTATGTTTAAAACAAAATATACATTTAGTTTGAGCCATATAATTTTTTCCCCCTCATTGAAGAATAGCAAAGTGCGTAATGCCTGACTGCCCGGGGTCCATGTTAAATTAATTATGAAGGTGTGACTGCTCAATGGACACCCAGCAGCATTCCATATCCTCTTAATTCACAATGGCATTAACACAGTCTACGGCCAGGACACCCAAAGTGGAGCACTTGACGAGGTGCCAAGTGAAAACAGGGCACCAAATGTGTAGTATTCACAGTCTCCTGCTCAGAAGCCAACCCAATTTCAACAAAATCATTTATGACTGTCCAAACTGGTCAATGACACCAAAACAACTGGAATTAGTAAAGAAACACATAAACAAACAAATCTTTTTGCTTACTGTAACTGAGGAGTAGGCTACTTTAATTCTTTTTAAAACACTTAGCAATACCGCAAAACCCTAAATAAATAATTAAACAGATCAAAATCTAGATGAATGTGAAGATATTATCACCACCTTATTGCAACTGACAGCGTGCTGTCTGCCATCACAAAAACAAAAGCAAACAAACAAACAAAACCGAATCAAACAATCACCCGCGAATACGAATCGAAATTAATTAATATCACGATCACTCATAAATATTTAATTTCGCGTAGATCAATGCACTAAATTTATTGGATATAAAGCTACAATAACTGTGCAAGAAGAAGACACGGATGAAGGACACAGCCTCAGACTGTATTACTGTCACATAAAGAACTAGAAGACACTTTTTTGTGAGGATATATCTGAATATTAACCAGCACTGTCATAGCACGTAAATCCAATTCAGTAGGCGAGAATTAAACATCCCTTCCTTTTTAATATATATTTAAGTTGTTTACGTTCAACGAATCATGCATAAAGTGTTAAGACAGTGTTTACCTATGTGAGTGAGAGAGGACAGTGTGCACAGCACTAGTAGATGTAGTAGCGGAGAGATGAGGCGCTCAGCCCCGGGGTAGTAAGATCCTGCTCTCCCCATACCCATCCATCCATCCAGAGAGACTCAAGAGTACTCCACGGGTCAAGAGATCGGGCCTCGCTTCTCCGGACTTCACGTAGCCTACCGTAGGGAGTGCGTAACTCTCTTAAGACGCGACTACTTTTAGGTAACACAAACCGTCCATAAGAGAAACAAAGTAGTGATTCTGGGAAGTCCGATCCAAAACACTTCTTCCTGAAGAACGGGAGAAAAGTGCTATTTCATTTGTATTCGGTGAAGTTAATCAGTCCGAAAGAATTCTGTTAACGTGCTAAAATTAATCTGCGCCCCGCAATCGCCCGATTCATGTTGCCTACACATCAGATTTCTCCGCCACAAGGAAATCTAGCCCCGTCTTTCCCCAATGATCGATAGTGAATCAACCTAACCCAGAGTTTAGCGGAAACCCCGCCCACACAGACACACAAACTCCGCCCCCAAACCATACACCCCAGCCGCAGATTGACAGCAAAGCTCTCACTTTCAGCAGGGAGAAAATAGATGCAGTGGTCCTGAGGTGTTTTTTTGTTTCCTTCATATTTCTGAGAATAAAACAAACTCAGCTGGCTATCAGGACAAAATACTATCACAATAACATCCCATAATTTATTAAGGAGATACATAGGCTACATACACATAACCTACATGCTATATGTGTGTGTACATACGTAGGCTATATATATATATATCAGCAGATTTGACAAAATCTGAGCTATATGGAAACCTGTAGCAGTTAACAAATGTAAACAAAACCTATATGAAATAGAACAAACTACAAAAAATAAACACAGAAAAAATAACTTTCATGACTCCAAATATATCTAAAATAAAACAAAAAAAGGAAAATTATTTATTTTTAAATTCTAGTTTTTGAGACATTGTTTAATAAAATTAGAAACCTTTTCAACTTCTTTTCATTAAATTTAAAGAATATATAATTCTTTTCAATAAACTTATCGATTCAAGACTGTGAATGTGCACATATACTTAAAGATACAGATGCAAATACAAACCAAAAACTGTAAACCTAAAACTAAACTGAAACAATCGATCACAGAAAAATAAATAAATAAATTACAAGTCAAAGTCAAATTTTGAAAGCTTGCAACAAAATTAAATGAAAAGGGCACAATAAAAAAAATATTGATTATTACAGTTATTGCTACAGAGATGCAGCTTAAACAATGTATCACAAAAAAATATAATAAGACTACTTTATGGACTTACATGCAGGTTATTGATGATATAAACAGTCATAAGGGTGTAATTAAGCTGCAGTTTATAGGAAAATTCATAATGAGAATCAGACAAAGAAACGTGAACCAATTATAGGCTGATATCATCAGCTGCTTTATAGCAATAACATGCTAAGACCACAAGACTTTACAAGACATTAATACAGATCTACTTCCTGTGCTGGACAGCTACAGAGCAAGTGGTATTTATAGGGCCTCCCTCTCACTGTAGAGAAAGCAGCGCTACTGCCGTCCAGCAGGGGAGCAGCAGTGTTAGAAATCCAAGACCAGCTCCACTCTGTCAATACAATACAAAATCAATTCAAAGAGAATGAAGGAGGCCAAACATTAACCCATTTTTATATAAATACACAAAATTGGGTTATGCTGTGCTAAACGGCTCACAGGGATTCCTTGCTTCAAATGATAATACTGGAAATTCTTCTGTGTTTAGTTGATTTTGTGGTAGAGGACAAAGCAGGCTGTTTGTAAGTTGATTACAGTATTGGAACCGCAGTTTAGGGGGAGCGCAGCGTGCAAAGTGTGAAGGTTTAAGGGTTATTGCCTTTAACCCAATTCCTTTTCTTGCACTTCTTATGTGGTCAGTCAAAAATCAGGCGAGGTGTAAGAAGTACTTTGCCAGCTGTAGGATTAGAGGGAATTTGGATTTCTTTTGGTCATAACACTGACCTGGTTCTCGCTTTAGTGTGACGCCGCTTGGGAACCGGATTATAGACTTATCATCCAAAAGCCCCAAAATGTATTTTATGTGAGGAAAATTTCCAAGTTTACCAAATTGCATGAGCGTGATATTGGAGTCCTAATGCTGGTGTCCCATAAGCCTATAACGATACACAGAGTGTGTATTGTCTTAGAGTGCAGTGATAATGGCTTATTGATTGGTCATGGAGAGCGTGCATTCAGATATGTCAGGGCCTGAGCTTGGTCCCCTCTGGCACATCTGAATATAGGCCAATGGCCAGTCACTATTATAACCTCTAAGTGCCCCTACAAACCGCAAAGTAATTCTGTGAGGCATAAAATTTGACATTGGAATTGGCATTAGCTAATTTGATGGATGGTATATGCAAGCTTTCATTAACACTTTTCTTAAAAATCATTGTGGTACATCGTGGGCCCCAAGAAAATATCTAAATGAATTTTAGTACAGAGATTAAAAATGTGCTCATCTCAAAACAGGTGTTTTCAAGTAACAGAATCTGAGTTAACTAAAGAGTTAACTAAAACCATAAAGAAACCATGTTTTTGTTGTTAACGGAAATAAAATAAATATACAGATGTTACCAAAACAACATTTCTCATTTTAATTTATTTTAACATGATGTACTGAAAAAACCAACACGTTGTGATTGGGATTTTCATGTGAGGGTAAAATAGTTCATTCTCATTTTCGAATGATAGATAGATAGATAGATAGATAGATAGATAGATAGATCCTCAATAGGAAATCTATATTGGTATTTTTCAATGCATTATTTCGTAATTTTAACAAAATACACATCATTTTTGAAACACAGATTTCCTTTGTCAGTTCCGTAGGGCATTAGGCTCTAGGCCAGTCTTATTTACTGTGCTTTGTCTGTCCAGCTGGCCTAGCTGCACTTCTCCTAATACGTCAATAGACAAGCTTGAGAGCATACCATCTCCGGACGACAACCCTCCGCACAGCTGCGAGAGGAAGGGCCGGAGCCTGAACCCAACTCCCACAAAGAGCTGACCCTCACATTTCAGCTCAGTGACAACATCAAGGCAACATGGCTGAACTTGTCTGAGACTTTCATGTCAGTCAGAGAAAAAGGCGAGCCCTGTGCCATGCCCTCCACGGTAAGAGGACAACGGGATAGTCTTACAGCTCCTCCGGGTCCCAGCAGGCACCCTTGTTCTGCAGCTGTACATGTTTAATGTATAATACATCTTACTGTCAGAATCACTCTTGAGGTTGACCTACAAAATCTTGCTTAAGAAACTGGATATTTTGATTCAACAGCACCATCGGGCTCACCGATTTGACACTAATTTGACGTGTACAAGGATAAACGATGTACAATCACAGACGGCATTCGTTTTACCATCAGTAATTACTCCACCTCATTTTGCGAAGGCTCATGCTGTGTTTTAATGTACAGCGTAGAAAGCAGCGAGCTAAATAAAGCACGCTAAATTAACCATTCTAATGAGTTTCCATTATTGTGATCGACAAATCACCCAGTAAAGGACCAGGAGAGCGTTTGATTACAGCAGATAGAGCTGGAAAACACGTAAGAGGGTCCTGCACGCATTGTGGTGACCATAATCACACCGATGGGACCACCCGAAGGTCGTGTTACCACAAGTTATCAAACCTCCATGTAGATACATGTCATTGAACCAACGGTGTAGCTCTTATCATTCGAACACAGGTTATCTTTGATTGGTCGTGTTTGGAGCAGTCAACACAGTGGTTCCTTTCATTCAGCGGCCAGACACAAAGCCGCTCTTTTATCTTTACTTCCCCCCTTAAGCACCTTTGGGGGGAAAACAACGAAGCTCCTATTCCAAAGCATCCATTTTAATTAAAAAGAGAGGCAAACATCAGATGATGCTCAATCGTATCGAATGTAGTGAGGAGAAAGGAGCGGAGAGAGTGTGTTCGGTGTTCTTTGACCTTGTTTCCCCATTCCCAGCCATCTGTTTTGGCCCCTGTCAAAAGCCTCTTTGGTGGCTCCCTGGCAAGGCCTCACCCCTCGCTAGACTTCCTCTATGCTTAGGGGACATTTAATATGGTGTCTGATACATACTGTTCTGTGACACCTCAAGACAAGGGTCTCTTTGTGCTGCTGCAGGGTCCCTCTAGAAGGTACTGCGGGGCTACAGTCACACACAGACAGGCACATGGCGGACACACACTCACTAATATGAAAACACGAGCACGCGCCCATATGCTTGGACCGCGCATACGCCTCCTCCTGGAGGGCTTGGCCGAATACACAAGCTCTCTCTTTCTCTCTTAAGCACACACATAGAAAGTCCGAAAAAATGCAGCTGAAGAAAAAGCTAATGAGGCACATCTCTTGCATTCCTTCTCAGTTTTTGGCAGTGAAGGCATTTACCACAGTCGCACAAGAGAGCCTTACACAACTCCACAGGTGTTGGCTTTGCAACAGCACCTGGCAAAAATGAAACCGCTCTAAGCCGTGGACAGTAGCGTTCAATGAGCACTGCCTCAGCCAAAGCAATTACTGAAAATATGCAATGCATCCAGTGCTGTTATATTCGGCACGGACATGTGATTTTCCAAATGGGATTGAATGTTCTTTGGCAAGTTCACAAAATGGTCACTGCACGCTGATAAAAAAAATGCCATGCAACAACACTTTTTTTATACAGGTCTCCTTCTATCTTCTATTATTTATCATATTTCGCTTGTCTGTGTTCTCAACTTTCAAAAGCAGAGCTGAAATGACGAAGGTTTTGTGTTTTCTTGCTTCAGGATCTTTTGTAGTGGGGTTTCTCTCATCCGTGAGCATGAAAACCTGGAGTGGAACTGGCTTTAGTTTGGTCCCTTAAGGATAATTCAAGCCTGAATTTACTTTTTTATATCCTGATTCACTCAGAAATACATCACATTGCAGAGGTAAAATGTGTTGCAATTCATGCTGACTTTAATAAATGTGTGTTTTTTTTGTGTAACAATTTCTGCTGACAGCAAAAAAACATACAAACTAAATGGCTAACATCACACTCACATTTTATTGAATATCTGCACGGTTGTGGTTACATGTGGTCAGATCACTTGCGGGGCTCATATGATAATGCTTAACAGGATTGTCTCCAGAAAAATGAGAAAAAAAGACAAATATTTTTGAAATATCTCCCTTTGTATTCCACAGAATTACAGAACCCTGCAAATAATGTGGGGGGAAAACAAGATACTGAAGCCATGCACTAAGAAAAATGGTGTTTCACAGGTGTTTTACCCATAATTTTGATTGTGTTTTTGGGTTAAAGGAAATGTTTTTAACTTAACGGATAATGTCCTGGCAGAAAATCACTATTACCTTTTACATTCTTTTGTAGATTTCGTTCTTAGTGAAAGAACAGTCCCACAGTTCATTTGTTTCTTCGTTTTAGGTCATAGTGACCAGGGAATTAATAAGTACAATGTGGCCATGTTTTTACTAAAATGAGGAAATTTATAAAGCGTGGCAATGAATGAACAAATCATTAAAACGAATGCTTTTGTGGTATTTGTGGCACTTTTTTACCCCCATATATCCGTGTCTATGTGTGGAACACCGTACAGAAGAAAGTCAGGCAAACAGGCTTAGAATAACAAGAGGGTGAGTAAATAATAACACAAAATTCATTTTGGGTGAACTATCCCTTCAAAGTATCCTGTTGGCTGTAACTTACATTATTGACTGACAGTTGATCATATAGTATCTTCATCTTTTGACCAGGCTCTAGCACCATCTCATCTCTTTCTTTTTCTGTTCTCTTTTTATTCCATGCTATCTAGAAGAAAAACCTCCAACACTCATGTATAACGCATAACCAGTGCATTGTGACCAAACAGGGTTATCAGTCAGATTTCAGGCCAAAGCCCATAGCATGAATTCGTCTGTATTTGTTTGTGTCGGTGCTTGAGTCAAATCACAGTCTGAATAAAAAACAAACCCCTGACTCCGTAGATATGCAAATATAGCACAACTGACAACTTCAATCCTTGTTTTTTTCCCAGTGCATCAATAGAAACCCCCTCATACACCCCCAGCCTGAGCGCATCATCTACCGCTGCCTCCTGGGACAGCAGTCTTCACAACCCAACATATGGGTTTCATGTTTAATGCATAAGTTCAGTATGAGCCAAGCGTCTATTCTTAAAGCACTGTATGGAGGTTTGGGCTCCGAAGACGGGTCTCTGTCGTAATTATAATATTAAATACCTCTTTTAGAAGCAACACTGGATTGCTTTCATTTGTGGCGCAGACGCCAAATCTGTGGGCATTATACCATCGCTCGGGTAATGACAGTGGAATAAAGACAGCTGTCAATCTGGATCAGGATAGAGCTGAGCACACTGTTTTTTTTCCATTAATGAAGCAGAGCACTTTTAAATTGCAGACTGTGAAAAAAACAGCCTTGTTTTGACTGGAGAGACAATGTAAGAAAATGTCTTTCTTCAATAAGAGCATTTCAAGGTTGACAATACAAGATGTAACGTGCAAGACGTGTAGATTATGTTTCAGCAGTGGTGTATCAGATACTGCAAATACTCACTGTTTGACCGTGACCACAATCATGCTGATGGCGACGTTGAATTCCAGTTTGTGATGCACAGCCATGTGAAGATCACCCCACCTTATGGGCCCCTGGCGATATAGTCTCATATACTCTCATTATGTGGCGGAGAGCCGTGCCGTTCACAAACATATTCATCACATATGTATTGCTCTCCAGTGGATTTCAGTTTATGTTCCTGGTGGAAATGCAACATAATTCAATAGACGGAATTAGAAAGAGACTGCATGAATGACAATTCATTGCTAATGGTTTTATATCACTGATTAATTCCCAAACAATGCTGACACATTCATTATTATCCTGACAAATTCAATGATACCTTCAGGGTTGCCAAGTCTGCAATTTTCCTGTGGAATTGGGCTACATTGAAACTGTTGCCAGGGTAGATTTTTTTTACCCATAGGTTAAAGGTTTGACATATTGCATAAATTATACTGACAGAAATGCTTGTGTTGAAGTATTTTACCCAATCTACCGAATTTATATTCTACCAGTGTTAAAACTGTGCTAGATGATGAGATTTTTTGTGAGTGAAGGGTACTGGTAGGGAGCCTGAGCCTGTGTGTGTCTGTTTTCATTTTCATGGTAACAAATTGGCAGGTCTCTCCCATTGTAAAATGTAAATTTCCTTTTCAAGCAGTTCAAAAACAAAGGATTTCCACTTCCACTGAAGGATTCTGTTCACCAGCTGTCAATCTTAAGGTAAGATGATTTACAAAAACAGTCTATCTGTGATTAATACAATTCAAAGATTTTCGAGTTGAAATGGTTTGTACTGCATGATAGTGATTGTAAAATATATTTAGGTACGGCAGTGGCATATGCTCAGTTTTTGTGCTAGATTCATTATTTATGAGGCTAGTTTTGATTAGCCATTGGGTTGCTTTTACTAACGCAGATTTGGCAACCTCGGATATCTTCCATTTCCAAATCAAACTAACTCAAATCCATCATCTATAACGAAATGTTGGAAACGCATGCTATTCAGATCAACAGCGCTATTGTGAGTGACACTGCTTACCATTTGAATGAAGTTCTTTATTTCTTAAAGAATCGGTTGAGTCAATGATTCAATGACTCACTCATTACAGTGGTCACTTATTTCATTCCTTAAGGCAAGACACTAAAAACAAAACCAAACTGGTCAATTTTGAGATTTTAAGCTCTTTGGTTTCCACTACAGCATGGAAAATGGAAATAGCTATGCAAAATTGTAGTGTCATGTAGAATTCTGTGTTTCCCTCTTTTTGTAAATGCAACTTTGTTTGGTCGATCATGTGCCTGTAACTTGTGAGTATGATTTCGACTCCATTTGAAGGCCAAAATACAAACAGTGAAAAATCCTAGACAGTTCTGTTGTTGCACTGTATAACAGCTCTCTACGAACTCTGCTCAGCCAATCGAAATCAATGGCTGAAACAAACTGTTGTTAATGCATTTTATTAGTAAAGATTTATACACAAACTTAATTTATTACTGTGGGTAGATTACGCTATGATTCAATAGATTTAGCCACACAACCCATAATGTACCACACTGCCCCATGCAGCCTTAAAGTGCAGACATCAAATTATGTGTCTGTAGCAGTTTTAAAACCCAAACCATCTTTCTGTACTAGGAAGTTAAAAGTGCCAATAGCCTGGGACCCATTCGCATTTACTTCATGTCTGCTGGGATTGTAACCTCTTTTCCAGAACTTTTCCAATCACCAATGCAAATACCCCCGTTACTGTAAAACACAGGAAATGTGGGATTTGTTGTTCAGGAGTTCTCCACACATCTGTGCTCCCATGTGTGCCGGGGCAGATGTCAAAATTCCTCAGACCCTTTGGGAATAGTTTGCACTCTGATGAAAATAACCAGTCTGCACCGGTTTACTCTGCTCTGATTTCAAAAGCAAACTAACTGAGCAAATCTGCTGTCAAGACTCGTAGTTTATACAGTATCAGTCAGGAAAGCTTTTGAGGTGGATGTTTATAATGTGTCTTGATATTCGTCAGGCAAGTTCTTGGAATATGAGTGGAGGCAGCAGATGTGTGTGTGTGTGTGTGTGTGTGTCAGTTCCACCGGGCTGGTGTTGAGACAAGTGTGTTTCCCAAAGGGTTGCTGAGCAGAGCTATTCCCGCCCACTTCCTCAACACTTGCCACATTGTCACAGGGCTCCATAAAGGGGAGATGAGCCAACAAAATGACTCGAGCTGAATTCCTCACAGCTGGCACTACACAGCTCTAAGCCAAGAGACTTCAGCATTACTAGCCACCTTTCGTTTCTGGTTTTTGGTTGTAGATAAGCTGTTGGCCAGTTATTGATTTTAATATAGACCATTCTTTTATAAACTGGCTTTAACTGGCAAGATTTTGTGTAGTAGCCTTTTTGGAAATCGTTTTTAGTCTAGGTTTGTATTTGTGTGTTTTCCCTTATGGTGCAGCATCTGTTATTCTGTCCTCCAGGGCTCCGTCTAGAAAACCTGCAAACAAATTCAAGTGAACCATCCTATTCATACAGTACTAAGAAACATTCACCCCCCCCCCCTCCCCCTCCCCCTAAAATATCCCTGTATTAGATTCAGAGAATCCCACAAGATTCAGTCGAGCAACCATCATTTATTTATAATTCATTTGTAGTACCGTGAAAAATCAGATTTGTGTGAATTCATATGGACGTGTGCAAACAAATACTGCAGAGTTATTAGTCTAAAGCAGGGTTATTAGCTGGACTTTGCTGATTATGACAAGCTGACATCGTCTCATAAGATTTCCAAGTATCTGGCATAACATCCTAAATAATTAATAGATGTGAATTTTTAATCAGCCTGTCAATTCAAATCAATGATTCTGGAACAATAAGTGAAACTGAAGACATTGTCTCTTTGAGTCAGCATCAGAAGATCAGAAATATGCAGTTGTCTCCCTATAAAGGTCCATTCTGGGAAACAATATCAGCATTAGCATTCACTTTAAGACAGGGATTGTTTATCAATCACTTTAAACTGCCTTTTTAATAGCAAAACTCAAAAGTCTCTTTTTACACATGTGTATATCATTTGTTTCTGGCAACAGTTTAAATCCAAATGCTGTTACTCAGCGTCGGTGACTCTCAAACTCTACGGTATCACTTTCAAAACACCAAAGCACTCATGCTTTATGGTTTTCAGCAAATGATAATTTCTGTAAATATTTGAGGGGAATTATTTGAAACAAAGGTAAATAGAATGGCTTTAATGAGCAAGTGGAAAGACAGGTGGTGTGGAGGATCCTGACTGGCAGAAGAAGAGAGGCTGGAAAGCTGGTGAGAGTTTGAAAATGAAAGGCAGGTTGATTTATAATGCTTTTCGTTTGACCTGAGGCCTGTGAAATGTGCGCTGGCAGGAGTGAGTCTACAGGCTCTGCAACCAGTCTCTTTGTTGTTTTGCTAGGCTGTGGAAGTCTTCCAGAAGCGTTTGAACTGCCGTACACCTTGTGCTCTCATGGGGACAAGTGAAGCTAAACAAGCATGCATCAGTGTTAATGATTTGCTGAAATGATCATAACAGACTATGCAAATTTCACAGACGAACTCCTGATATTTGGCTCTGGGAAAAGCAACACGACTGCTTCGGAGATTGCCATTTTAAGTTTTAAAGCGTGTTGCCTGTCAGATTTTCAGAAAGTGTCAAAGCTGGAGCACTGCTTAGTGCTGGAGTTCACACTGTCCCACCTTTTGGGCCTGTCTGAAGCTTTGCATTGGAAGTTGAGCTTGAAACAAACTATAACCAAACTCCAAACCAAGCCTCTATAATCAAACAAAGGCTCATGTGTTCTCACTGGCCATTTCAGGGAACTGGCTTGTTAGTATTGCAGTTGTCTGTATGCAATGTGCATAAAACCATCACTGCAGTGGATAGACTCGCATACGTTTTCATTACATACTGTTATTTAATGTGTATTTAACATATTTAATATAAAACTGGTGACTGTTTATTAGTTAAATTAACAAATAACTTAATATAGGTTTTATTACATACTTTAATTAGGTATTTAAAATGAAAAATAATAGAGTAATATTTATTTTAAATATATTATTTATTTAATATAGTTTTTATTTAATTACACACCATTTTATTAGGTATTTCATATGAAATACAATTAATATTTTAACTAATTATTATGTATTAATACTACTAATAAATGATTATATAATTAAGTTTAAGTTTTCATTACTTATATATCTTTAGGTATTTATTAATAACAAATTATTTGCATTATTTCTTTATTCATTATTTAACTATTAAATTAACAATGTATTGAATGTAGTTTTCATTACATTACTTTAATTGGGTATTTCAAATGAAATATAATGAATATGTTTTAACAAATGTTTCATCCATTAATACATGATATATAATTATTTAATTATAGATTTCATTGAATACATTAATTGTTATTACATGCATGAAATAGGAGACATAATTATGTTTTAACAAATTATTGTTTCATATTTATTTAACATTACCATTAACATATTATTATATTATTAACATATCATATAGTCAAATACTACATTTACCATATTTTCTTATTTGTTCAAATAATAAATGAAGTCTTTGCTGCTGTTCAGTTAAAACAAAATTGCAGTATGGAAGAACATTTTAGCCCGTTTTAACATGGTAAAATAATAAATAATTATGTATGCGATATCATTGCCTTTTGTTGTTGAAATCTGTTATATCTGCTTCTAAGGTTTGTCACATATTAATGCATATTTGACAATTTAACCACACATAATGGTTTCGTGTTCTTCACTGGGTGAATGAATGATGGGCCATTTACATTAAAAATCCCTGGTGAATTGCAAATTACCGAAGACCCCGCTCCTCCACCTCTTTCTAAATGGAGAGATGGTGGGTGTCTGATTAAACCATAATTGCAGCCATTTGGCTTAAGATTCACTTGTCTGGCTGGGAGAGAAGTAATTAAGGTGGGTATGGATGCAATGATTTGCCAGACCTGTCTGAGACTCATGCTCCGATCACAATCCAGGGTCTGGAATGGAATATTTCTAATCCTTAGAGACAGTGTGTGGACGGCGTAAAAATGCCATTTTGTAGTAAATAAGCCAGGGTAAACTTGCTTGAAACCCCCTTTTCAAAGAGAAATTAGCTAAAGAGACGGTCTGAGCTGAATCCAGCAGGAGAGTGCCAGGTTTTAGTCCTGGTTTGGTGATGCTGAGCAGGACCTTGGAGGCTTCACTCAGCACTCAATTAATAAACCTGCACCTGCGAGCTAAAGGATCAAGACTCGCATCAAACACAGCACTTGGAATACAAAATAAGAAACAGCAAAGCTAGCTTGATAAATTAACCTTTTAAATACCCGACAAAAGCTTTTGGTCTGTAAGTCTCACACTAATGACTAGAAAGCTAGAAAGCTGACCATTATAATAGACTGGAATGTTAACGCTAATAACCTAGAAAGCTGATCAGTATAGCCTATAATAACTAATGTATTAACCTACTGTATAGGTCATTTCAACTTTGTTTTGGTGTTACATTTCCAAATCCACTTAAACACCAGAATAGACATACAGTACAGGTTGCTTAAAGAAATAGTTCACAGAAAAATGCTAATTTGTAACAGCTTAAAATTTAAATGTGACAGTTTGGAGCTAAAATGCCTTAAAGGGATAGTTCACACAAAAATGAAAATTTGATGTTTATATGCTTACCTCCAGGGCATCCAAGATGTAGGTGACTTTGTTTCTTCAGTAGAACACACCAACGAAGGCTTTTAACTGAAACCGTTGCAGTCTGTCAGTCAGTCACTAAACGTTCCAAAGCTTTGAGAATCAAAAAAAAAAAAAAAGCATAAACAGACAAAACCAAATTAAACCCTGTGGCTCACGACGATACATTGAGGTCTTAAGACACGATGCAAGAACTAAACTATCCCTTTAATGGTAGATTTGTTTCTTACAAACATGCAACTTGCATTTCACAAGACGTTAACTGATGGGCTGGAGTGGTGTGGATTACTTGTGTATTATTTCTATGTTTTTTCAGATGTTTGGTCTCTCATTCTGACGGCACCCATTCACTGCATTGGATCCATTGGTGAGCAAGCAAATTCTTCAAATCAAACTCATCTACATCTCGGATGGTGTGAGGGTGAGTAAATTCTTTTAACATGAGTTTGTGAAAAAAAAATTGGGATAAGAAACTTCAGTAAAATATTTTTTGTTTTATATTGTATGGCAAGTGCTCTTCGTCTACATTTTTTCTGTAGTAGCTTCTTTAGGCTTTCGTTTATTTGCCAGGATTTATTGTGCTACCAGTTTTAAAAGCCCATTCTTAAAGTGTTGGACTTACCCAAATATTTATTTTGCCTTGACCGAGCTGAACATCGCAGTGTTTCTTACTTCCTTTGCCAAGCGTTATGAGGGTCCCTTGTGTTTCAGAGGTTAGGCCCTCTCATTCTGTTTATAATGCCTTGGACAGCCATCGCGACCCAACCGTGACTATGAATAAATCTCTATGGTCTATATGAATCATGCATTAATCAAATAATTGATCGACTGGATGAGATTCCAGTAAGCATGTGACCACAAGGAATTGGATTAATGTTTTTCCTGCTGTAAACAACGATATCTTGTGGTCAGAACGCAGTTTTTATAACAGTCCACAGTGAGCTGCGTGGCTTTGAACAAGTAATATATCCCTGAGACAATAATATGAGTTTGTTACGCAACAGCATTTCTAAGGCACATTATAAATCAGTTCTAAGAAATTGCTTGGCATTCATTACACAACACTCTTTAGTATGTTTCCAAACCTTATATTAAAACATTTATGGCACTACTTTTCTGTGTTAAGATTTTATAGATGATCTCTCATGCAACAAGACAATATGACAAAGTACTAAAATTTAAAAAAAGAAAACAAGCATTACAGAGATGTTTTTTTCCACCATCCCCCTGATGTCTAAGAGTGAAACTCAAGCTGAGATTCCTCAGGCTGCTGTCAGTGCTGTATATTAGACTGTGTCCTGAGGCTGTGCACCTGGGTGCTGCTGACACTACCAGCAGCAATGTTGACAATATTTATGGTCACTTCAGGGTGACCACAGATGTTTGAACATCTTTTGCATTTGTCTGGGACACTTCTGGGCATTTGTCTGCCATGGCTTCCTGAGTACAGAACTCGAAGGACAACATGTTTTTCCTCAACACATGGACATCTCTCACATTCACACTAACCCAGGCTTATTACACAGCAAACGATAGTGCTTGAACAGGTCATGAATCAAATATGTAGCCTTCCGACAGAACTCAATGGCACAGTTCTGTGACATAAAGAGAAATATAATAGAAGTAGTACCTCCATTCGATCACCTCAGCCTTCTTTTCTTTGCATGGCAAATGCATTATTTCAAAGATTTAAAATGTTGTCTCTGAGACCTTCAGTAAATGATCATGATTAGTACTTTATTATGGAAGGCTGTTTATGCCAATTCTAAGTTTATCTTACAATTCTGACTTTTTTCTCTGAATTCTAAGTTTATATCTCGTATTGCTGACATTTTGTCTAAGAATGATAAAATTATATCTTGCAATTCTGAACTTTCTAACTAATTTTCACAATTATTATTTTTGCCACCAAGCAATAAAAAATAAATAAGGTGCTTGCACTTTTTTATCAAACAATTCTGACTTTTTCTGCAGGATTGCGAGAAAAAAAATTCAGAATTGTGAGATAGCATTCAAAGTCGCAACTGCTTTTTAATTTTTTTTTTATTTTGTGGAGGAAATGGGCTTTCATACTTTATGATTCCTATTAAAGGGATAGTTCACCCAAAAATGTTTACTATGTTTTTCATTGTTTACTCATCCTCATGTCGTTTCAAACTTGTATGACTTTCTTTCTTAGGTTGAACATAAAAAAAGATATTTTGAAGGATGCTGGTAATCAAGCAGTTGATGGTCCCCATTGACTTCCATAGTATTTCTTTCCCTACTATGGAAGTCAATGGGGACCAACAACTGGTTGGTTCTTCAAAATATCTTCTTTTGTGTTCAACATAAGAAAGAAACTTATATAGGTTTGGAAAGACATGAGGGTGAGTAAATGATGGCAAAATTTTTATTTCTGGGTGAACTATTCCTTTAAAATACCCGTAAAATATCTGTAAAATATGCTTAAAATAAGCATAAATAAATGATATCAATTAAAAAAGATTTGAAAATTACATTTTTTTAAATAAAATATGTCTATGTAGCACTATACAGGGATAAACTGTAATGAAAGACTACTGGGACTGAATAGTAGTCATTAGTATTTGAGAAACATTTCTTATCGTATTGATATGCGCTAGGTGTGCAAGTGTTCTTCCCAAGGTGATTTTTTTCAGTACTTTTTTCACAGTGTTTGTATGGCCTTGTTGCAAACAGTAAGAGTGAAGACCTTGGGATTTACAATATGCATTTCACTAGTGGGTTTTAAGAATGTGAGATGAGGGCAGAAATAAAATGCCTTTTAAATTATTGAGAGACTGTAAAAAGTTGCTGAGGTTCACATGTACCTTAGCGCAGGGTGTGGAGGAGTAAAGTTTTCCTGTTCCTGTCCAAATGAAGCCATGTCTGTGTGATTGAGGTTTATAGTGGGAGGTCAGCAGAGCCCGGCCTCTGGGCTCAGGAGCCCTCTGGGCATCATAAATCAAGACAGGGCAATAAACACAGACAGCAGAATTTCTCAGTATATAGACAGGTGCCTTTTTCCCTGCCTGGACTGTTCCAGCATGAGGTTCAAGGTCAAGGTGAGTCCTAATATCACTGGGGGAAAATACCTTCTGCAATACCTTAAATGACATCTATGATACTGTCTCTCTCTCTCTCTTTAAAAAAAAGTGTGCGTATCAAATATTTATATTACACTTCTTTATTTATATTTATATAAGTGCTATATAAATTAAATGAAATACTTATAATTCTGCAGCTGTGGCCGATGCTACATTAAGTATGCACAACTAAAAATTACATTTCTTGTAGCTTCTCACATCATTCACATGCCAGTGTTCATGTACTTCAGAGAGAAAAATAGTTTTCCTTTATTTTTTAATGCCAAGTGTGGGCAGAATCCAAAGGAATGTGTTGGAAAAACAAAGTAAGAAAACCAGAAAATGTATGACTTAGCTTGTGTTTTGTTTCAGTTTAAAGAATATGTTGACATAGAAATGTTGGAAAGTTGGAAAATATGATTTAAATGTCTACTGATCTTGTTAAAGACATTTTTAAACTCATAATTTCCATAGCGTCTCTATTTTGTCTTAACTGTCATTTTCAAATGGTGCATAAATTAAACATAAATTACACCGTGAATTTAACATGTTAATTTAGTGTGATCATTAATTTGAAAATAATGCTGTAATAAAATATTCATGTAATTAATCATGCCCTCTACCCATATGTAAATTCAATAATAAGTAATTTTTCCTACTATCAGAGCCATTCACGCTTGAATACATCTTCATGTTTTTGTCCACAGTCAGCACAGCTCACTTGCTACTACAAACAATAAGTAAAAAAAATGGTGTGAGATGCTACAAAACAGTACAATCATGCTACAGATGCTACAAAAAAGTCTACAATCTGCAGACACATTACAAAAATACATCCTGTATGCATGGCCAATCACTTATGGACACATTTGCTGTTGTTCTATGACCTTTCACAAGTGAAATGTAGTCATTTCAATACTCCATACAATCAAGAATTACATGAATTTTGTAGATTTCGCAACAGTTCGAAATTGAACGGAAAAACAGTAGAACGCTGCTTGGTTTTAAAGTAATTTCTATGTGAGTTGTGCTTCATACTATGCTACACGCTCCAAAAAAAAAAAAAAAAGGTACAAATCTGTCACCGGAACAGAAGCTGAAGGGTACATGTGTACATTTTTACCCCTAAATGGCACATATAGTACCTTTAAAGGTATAAATCAATTCCTGAAGGGGTACTACCCCAGTGATAGTTTTGTGCTTTTTTTTTCTAATAAACAATCAATCTTTTTTACATGAAATTTTGCTAATGTGACCACACCTTCAGAAAGATTCAAAACTCAGATGCAGAATGTTCTGTTTCAGGCTTAAGTTCAACCATACAGAAAATAAACCACATACTGTACTGACTTTTCAATCAACATTGTCCAAATCCATTTATGTAATGTCTGAATTCTCCTCACTTGGAGGCTCAGTTGAAGTATCCTGATATCCGTAATTAATTGTTTTTAAATAGATTAATTAATCAGCATATGATGTTATTCACAATTTTCATCCATGCATGGAACCCTGCACTGCACAAAAGGTTCTTCAGGTATTAAAATATTCCTCCCAATTAGTAAAAATGGTTCTTCTATGGCATCTCTGTGAAACGCCCCTTTTGGAACCTTCAGGTAAAAGCATATTGCCGTGAAATCGGTCTAAGACGTGGTAATTTCCCTTTAACCCCATGTAAGGATGCTAGAGCAACCCACATTCAGCCTTTAATGTCTTTCCACACAAATCAAGCTTGCTCACGTGCTTGTCCCCCTTCTCTGGCCTTTGTCCTCAAATTCACCCAGACAAAATGGCGAGGAAATTAAATTCATGTCACAAACCTTGTGGTTTTTTTCATTGAAAAAGCCCTCTGCGACAGGCCATCCTGAAGAGCACTGCTTCATTATTCACTATGAACTCTACAGGACCTCACACATACTCCCTGCATGTGTGTGTGTGTGTGTGTGTACCGTATGTCCTGCAGTAAGTGGCTGAATTATTCACTGCAGTGCGATGATGAAGCAGCTTCACTATAGAGTGAGTGCTTTATCCTACACTCTCTCACAGCCTGAGCACTGACGCATTCATTTATTCAGCCGAAGCCTGCAGCAATTTAACTCTAGAAGTAGCAAAATAGTTAAAATCTCCAACCTATTCATGACAAACTTCTTGTCTAGCTACTACTTTCCGTAGACTCTTTTTTTGACATTATCTCGAGAGCATACGCTTTCTGCTAAGCCTATTTGTGAAAGAGATTAACATACATTTTAGGCAGTAAAAAAGACAGCTTGTCATGAATAAGCCGGATTTAAGCTGTTTTTTAAATTCCATATATTCCGCTCAAGGTCTTTTGTTAGGCAAACATTACCACATGACCACTGCAATTAATAAGCTGAATACATCTGCATTCATTTCCAGAAGCCAGAAGGTCTCTTCCAGAGGCAGGGCTTAAATTCGGGATCAGCACTGGAGCAGGATCATAATTCCATATCATCCCCTCTGAGCTTTGAAGTCTAGTTCCCCTTCACTTGTTTTTGCTGCATTAGTGCTGTTCCAATGATGCAAAGCTACCTAAATTACATCTGTGAATGGTCAACACCTGCGTAGCACCTCCCCCTTCAGTGGTAATTGGTCCATAGAGTATAACATAAGCTGCTTCTGACGCCCCCATGAGGTTAACAGCCAATCAGAGTGCAGCTTCTCTGAGCTGTGTAAGTGCAAAGACAGAACGTTATCTCTTTCTTTCTTTCTCTCTGCGACATTGGCACCAATTACCTTGACATGGGATCACGCTGAATTAGCAGAGTGTGAATTTAGACCGCATCAGCTTTGTTTGCTGGAGAGGAAATATTGAGGCCGTGGATGGAGATCTGAAGACAGAGTGGTGTAATCAATGCTGAAATAAAAATAGCATCATTTTTTAAATTGTTTTTTCGATTTATTTTTTTTTTTTTGCATCAATGGGATTCAAAACAATAAAAAAAAATGAATATGCAAGCATTGTCATAACTGACAAAAATTAATATGAAGGCCGCTCAGGTTGAAGTCAAGAGGTAAAATATGACAGTAAGAGAAAGAGAAAGTAGATTAAAGGGGCCATAGAACACCCCCCAAAAATAATATTT